>CM053027.1:414048154-414306228 GCA_028564925.1 Lithobates sylvaticus
GTCTGAATTTAACGGACAGGATCGGATCGGATAGCAGCAGGTGTCCACAGACATGTCACCGCTGACATCCACAGCTCCACAGGAGTGAATGGAGGCTCCGATCAGGTCCGCCTGAAAAACTGACACATGGACCTGATCGGAAAGCCCATGTGAAAGGGGCCTTAAGATTTAACAATAAAACCTAGAAGCTGATTGGTTACTATGTACAGCTGAACCCGATTCTGTGTACACCAGCTTTAGTAAATCTCCTGAACTGTCTTGCATTTTGCTTCAATTTCCAGCAAAAGCAAAATGCACATGAGACAAGCCATTGTTTTCAGTGAGGTTGATTGCGCTACCATGGGATAACAAAAATGTTGCAGGAGGCCTAGCTATCGGCATTGGCAATACTGATTCACAAGCTTGTAGCTTGTCTGTCTGCACCTGGCCCAACCTAGTCTTGCCTACTGTTTTCTGGATTGACAGCACTGCCTTTGTACTGAAACCCTCCCACTGTGAGCTGCAGTGTCTGGGAGGGCAGCATGTGAGACACAAATATAGGAGGATTTGGCTCTGTTAGGGAAGGTAAAGGATGTTTTTTAACTTTATGAGGCTTCTGCATTACATAGTAACTGGGTTTGGGACTTGCATTAACCATGGAAAGTTAATGCACCAACTTAAAGCATCCATTGGATCCCTTGGTTTTTGAGAAGTAATCCAAAGGGTCTACTATATTTCCTTATTCATGCTGAGTATTTTGTGGGTAGAAAAAATGATTTATAGTTAAATTTGAGGTAGATGCCATGAATGTGTAGCTTCCAGCAGCAGAAAAAAATCTGGTAGCGTTTACATTTTAGTAAATGAAGTTCCGGAAGAATAATATAGCTTGTTAGATTTTTTTCTTGATTTGTGTAAGCCTCTTTTCCTCTTTTACAGGTTAATTTTAAACACTTAAACTGCTGTGTTTAAAATGTACTTGTCATGTTATGAATTTCCTACAGTTGACAAGATTGCTGTCTTTCCTGCTAGTGATACTAAACTGTGGTTTAAGAAGAGCTGAAAGTGAACATAAAATAGCATTTTCCCTAGTGACAGATCAAAGCTTAGTGCTATGTAATTTACAGTAAGCATAGCAAGTCAAGGTCACGTTCTTTCATGTTGAACTTCTGTATTCGCTTAGTTCTTGAACATCAGTAGGGGATCCCTATACTGCATGTCAACAGTGATTTAAAGCATTGGAACCATAGCAGAATTCATATTTCTACCGGTACAGCCATTTTCAACTAAAATAAGAGATGTACAATACATGAGGCAAAAGTAGGAAAATTCTGACAGACAAACAAATGTTCTCTATAGTGCGAAAACATATACATTTCAAATATAACATACCAATATGTGAATAATGTAACAACTGTGGAGCCACCAAAGCGTTGGCAGCGCAAAATACATATTTTTTTGTATTTTTCAATGTTTATTGTAAAATCATGATAAAGGTTTTCTTTTCTGTTCTGTTGTGTTCGAAACATGTCAAGAAAAATCAAGGTCTACCATTGCTGACCCCTTAAAAATTGTTGCTTGGCTGTTATGCTGACCCCTCTGGCTTCAATACTTTTTGGGTCATTGATTTGGAACAAGTGTGCAGATGAGAAAGTCAGTCCATATTCCAGGTCAAATTATTAAAGCAAGGAGGTTAACTTTCACAACCAGGAACCAGCATTTTTAGAAGAAGAAATCAACAATGACAGCCTTCATGCTTCTCTTATTTTATATTCCCTTTAAAGCGATAATTATCTTCCTGGTGATTGGCTAAAAAAAAGTAGCCTGCATAGAACACTGCAGGGCATGGATGAATTTTATTTTGATCACTGACACACCAGATAATAGTTTATCCACTACTGTCACCTTTTATAATGGCATGCATCAAGCTGGCAAAGCAATAAAAAAAAATGCTGGTTTACCAAGATCAAAGGACCAGTACTTAAAGTGGCATTAAAGGATTTATTTATTTATTTTTTTAAATAACAAACATGTCATACTTACCTGCTCTGCGCAATAGTTTAGCACAGAGCAGCTCTGATCCTCCTCTTCTCGGGTCCCCCACCAGAGCTCCTGGCTTCTCATCCTTGACCAGTGCCCCCAGATCAAGCTGCTTGCATTGGGGGCAATGGTGGATCTACGACTTGGCCCCGACCCCCACTCTCTCCCCATTGACTCACTGGCTGTGATTGACAGTAGTGGGAGCCAATGGCTGAGTCTCTTGTGCACATCACTAGATTGAGAGGTGGTTTAGGTGAGTATTAGGGGGAGCTGTGGGGGTAGCAGCACACAGAAGGTTTTTTAAAAAAAAGGTAAAAAACCTTCAGCCTTTACAACCAGAATGCATATAGGTTTTGCACATATTTTCTTTACCTATTTTTTTTAGATATTATTATTATTCTAAAAATAGTTTTGAATAGTTTTGTTTTGTATGATAAATAGGAAATATTGCATGGTAATATTTAGTATTTTCCAGCAGTTAGAGCGCTGATTCTTTTCACGTGTTTTATTCTCTCTGTTATTAAGGTACCATAATAGAGTATTGTACTCTGAAACATCACACGTTTCTTCTCACTTCACTTTTGTACCTGGGTTTCACAGTGTTTGGTTATTTCTTGATTGATCGTGTTTACTTTTTTGGGCAGTTTATTAAAGTATCTTTGTCTGAGGCCTGTTCTGCATTTTCTATATAATTTATGAAGTTTGTGTTTAGGATGCTACTATATTCAGATATAGTATAGTATCACTGATAAACCAATACTGCCTTCACTTTGTACCCTTATGACATAAAAGCAAAGTGTATACATGTAAGATGACAAATCTGAAAATAATTATTGCAGATAGCTTAGTAATGTGCTTATTTATATATATATTTTATATTTATTGCACCCACTGTGGGAAAACAGGATTATTTTACACTATCTATTTGCACAGAGGTAGTTCTGATAGTCCCCTGCCAAGATGCTACTGATTCAGATAAAAAGAAGCACACCTGACGGGTGCAGCTCCAACATATCAGTCACTCAAAGGCACAGTATTAAACCAGTTCCCTCTTGAGATCTAGCTTGCTTATATCTTTATATATGCTTAGCTTGCTTATATTTTTATAGCCAATAAATCAGTCATTAGTCAGACATTTGAGTGTTCATAGAAAAGTCAATCAGTTTCCTTTACTTCACTGTATCATCTTTCTGATTGATTTTCTTGGCTGTAAAACAGGCTACCAAAGACTGCAAAAACCTGGTAGGTTTACATAACTAAACCAGTAAAAAAAACAGTGAGTTAGTGAATAGAGATATGTCTAATTCTCTACATCTTTTCCTCTGTTCATTGTTTTTGTTAAAACATAAAACTGAACTCCAGGGGGGGGCGTGACTTAACCTTGCTGGAAAATGGACGCCTGAGAGATGAGCTCCCGCCGCTTCACAGCCTCTCCGCTCCAGGGAAACCTAATTTTGCACTGCCAGCCACACAACGATGGGGACTGCCTCGCGGAACTCCTCCGCCTCACGCTCCCACTCACTGCACAGACAACAGAGTGGTATGAGCCAGAGCATCCCCGAAATATACCAGACACAGAGATCCAATATGGATCCCTCACAGACCTCAGCACCGCCACTGCCCGGAGCGCCACCCAGTCTCCTCCCCACAAAGTCCGGTGCTCACACATCGCATACTCAGCAGAAGTGGAGAAAACAGCAGCCCAGCATAATACGGTCCGCAGCAGAGTGACCCACAAGGTAAATGCTCACACATTGCAATTAAGAGACCTCCAGAGACATGTAGAGGATTTGGATAACAGACGCAGGCGCTATAACCTGCGTGTCAGGGGGCTGCCAGGAGCTGTAGAAACTGAACAGCTTTCCACTACCATAATGGCTCTGTTTAACAATCTATTGGACAGACCTGTGCATACCAACATAGAAATGGAGTGCATACACCATACACTCACACCCAAAGGAAGAGAGGCCCGATCCCCCCAGAGATGTAGTGTGTTGCCTGGTGGACTACAAGCTGAAAGAAGACATACTCCGCAAGGCGAGAAACAGGATCCAACTCACACACAGGGGCTCAGATGAACACATCTATCAAGAACTCTCTGGTATTACTTTACAAAACAGAAGAGACCGAAAACCACTTCTGGACACTCTTCGGGACAAAGGCATACACTGCAGATGGAAATTTTCCTTCAGCCTTTCCGCTACATGTCAAGGCCACACGGCATTACTGAGAGTACCCCAAGACCTACAATTTTTTTGTGACACCATGGGCATCCCTATGATGGAAGTCCCGAATTGGTACGCCAAATTCCGACACCCTACACCCAGAAGAGAACAATGCTACGAAGAACCAATGGAAGCGCAGGACACTAGATACCGCAGACACAGCTCAGCATCAGGCACCAGGTCGCATGCATCCACCAGAGGACCCCACAACGGCACCAGTCCGTCCGATTCTCCACCCTCACGAAGAGCCAGATGAGATTTTGGCCGACCTGTGGTCAATCACCGCCAAGCGGAACAAAGGATCACCCTGACCACAGAAAAGTTCCTTTTAGTGTTTCACTTTTTTTCTTTTTTTTAGGATAGGTAAGAAGCTCACTCTCACTCTAGTGGGTTCAAATGTCCCATCAACTAAGAGACTCTGCTCTCCTCCTACCAGTTAACACAAACAGTGAATCCCACAATGTATTACCATTTAACCTTGCTAGTTTTGCTACAGGTTTACCTTTGTTTTTTACAAGTTACTATGTTTTAGGATGTTAAACACCTGATGGTGCTCATACTCTGCCAATATGGCAAATTTAAACATTCTGTTGTAGGGGTAGCCAGGGCCTCCCTACTGCCAGTCACCCCGCCAGCTTGCTCCAATACCTTTCTCCATTTAGGAGACCCCCCCAGCATTCGATCGCTCTACCCCAGCCAGTACGCTTCATCTGGCACGATGCCCACTCGGCGTCCCCCCCAATCTCCATTGCTTACCTGTGGTTGATGATGGCGGTGGAGGAGGTTCCGGCTGGCTCATACTATTACCTATAGGTGGCCTGTTACGTACGCAAACTGTCGATTACCCAGATACGGTTCTTATACTACCCAAATTGTTGGGGACCTTTTGTCCACAATGGAGGGGAACATATCATACCCCTTCCGTGGACAAGTACGACCCCCTACATTATACAAACAGAGATACTAGGTCTACCCTGAACCATCACGGACACCCCACCATCCTATTTATCAGGTGGAGACATGCTAGACATGACTCCTGCTTGTCGCCACCTAAGGGACGAGAGTTAGAACTCCTAAGATAATAGTTTAGTCAGGTTGTGTCCGTAGTACACAGAGTTAACAATAGAGTTTTTATTGTTTTACTAGGTGTAACTACAGTTTGAATTGTATATACCCCATTTTGTCATGCCTCCTCGGGCTAAACAGTCTCAAGTATACAAAAAGTGGCAACAAAAGTACACAACTATGACATGTCCTTAATTCCTCCCAGATCATACTGGACTATCCGACCAACCAGTTAGGAATAACATCATTTATACCATGTATATAGACGGCACCAAACAGCACAAATCAATAATGCTTCCCATGCATTTACATCCACCGGTCAATGGCAGTGATAGTGGCGGACTGAATGTCACAATATTCATATACCTCTTTCCCGTGCAGTCTTTCTCAACCCCCTCACAGCAGTTTGGACTGGAGTTTGCCTCTCTTGGACAGGCGCTCTCTATCCTCACTCTGTCCACTCATACAGGTGAAGGGTATGAGACCAAAGCTATTTGCTACTAACGTGAACGTAGTCCCGTCGTAACGGACGAACGTCATCACCTTCAGAATGATCGGACTTTCCGATAACTTTGTCCGACCGTGTGTATGCAACACCAGTTTCAGACAAAGTCCGTCGGAAAAAATACGATGGATTTTGTGGTCGGATTGTGTGTACGGGGCATTAGACTCACTCCTGACTGCAACAATAGACTAGAGATGAGCTTCGAGTTCGATTCGAACTCATGTTCGACTCGAACATTGCCTGTTCGCCTGTTCACCGAACAGCGAACAATTTGGGGTGTTCGCAGCAAATTCGAAAAGCCGCGAGCACCCTGTAAAAGTCTATGGGAGAAATCTAAAGTGCTAATTTTAAAAGCCTTATTTAGTTATTGTTTGAAATGGTAAGGGGGTACAAAAGTACCTTTACCATTTCACAAAGAAAGTGTAAAAAATAGTTTAAAAAAAACACTGACACCGTTGGGAAAAGTCCTTTATTTAAAAAAAAAAGATTCCAGCGGTGGTAATCCACTCTTGCAATCCAGCGATGGGTCCAGCGATGGCTGATCTCTTCCGACGACGTCCAGCACAGCGCATCCTGTCTCCATGGAGACACTGGGGGAATCCGTCTTAGCAGAGGAGGACCGGGCCACTCCGTCACCTGACCCCGCCCCCCTCTGACGCAATGCAAGGGGGAAGCTGGGATTCCCCAGTGATGTACGGATGACCCCGCCCCCCTCTGATGAAACGGAAACCTACGTTACATAAGAGGGGGGCGGGGTCACCCATACATCACTGGGGAAACCCAGGCTTCCCCAGTGATGTAAGGGTGACCCCGCCCCCTCTGATTTGCTGGACCCAGGAGAAGAGACCACCCATCACTGGATAGCAAGAGTGGATTACCACCGCTGGAATCTTTTTTTTATTTTTTTTTATTTTTAATAAAGGACTTTTCCCAACGGTGTCTGTGTGTTTTTTAACAATTTTTTACACTTTCTTTGTGAAATGGTAGGGGTACTTTTGTACCCCCTTACCATTTCAAACAGGGGGGGCGGGATCTGGGGGTCCCCTTGTTAAAGGGGGCTTCCAGATTCTGATAAGCCCCCCGCCCACAGACCCCCAACACCACCGGCCAGGGTTGTGGGGAAGAGATCCTTCTCCTCATCAACATGGGGACATGGTGCTTTGAGGGGTCACAGACCCCCAAAGCATCCTCCCAATGTTGAGGGCATGTGGCCTGGTACAGTTCAGGAGGGGGGGCGCTCTCTCATCCCCCCTCTTTTCCTGCGGCCTGCCAGGTTGCGTGCTCGGATAAGGGTCTGGTATGGATTTTGAGGGGCACCCCCACGCCATTTTTTTTTAAAATTTACACCTGAAGGGCCTGGTAATTGAATTTGGGGGAACCCCACGCTTTTTTTTTTCAATGATTTTCAATGACTGTTCTCTGTATTACGGGAGCCGGCAATTCATTATAGCCGCGAGTGATTTTAAATAGCTTTTTTTTCCTGCAAAAATTAGACTTTGTGCAGGGACAGTTCTAAGCACAGGAAACATGCGCCCCTTTACATGCATACTATACACACCCCCCAGGTACGAAATTTAAAGGAATATTACACTTTTATTGTTTCACTTTAAGCATTATTAAAATCACTGCTCCTGAAAAAACTGACATTTTTAAAACTTTTTTTTGCATTGGTACATGTCCCCTGGGGCAGGACCCAGGTCCCCAAACACTTTTTATGACAATAACTTGCATATAGGCTTTTAAAATGAGCACTTTAGATTTCTACCATAGACTTTTACAGGGTGCTCGCGGCTTTTCAAATTTCCAGTGAACACCCCAAATTGTTTGCTGTTCGGTGAACAGGCGAACAGGCAATGTTCAAGTTGAACATGAGTTCGACTCGAACTCGAAGCTCATCCCTAGTGGGCTCCTTTCGGTGACCTCCCTCAGGGTCGCTAAGCAATTTGTTTTATGCACTCAGCTTCTTTAATCTATATGAGTTCTATCCTATTGGGGGGAGGTGGCTGGACCTAGTCGAGGAGGAGGAACTCTCAGCATTCTCCACTAGCCCTTTTATATAATCAATTGAAGAAGGGCAAAAATAAAAAAATAAAAATAAAAATAAATAAAATGTAATATGCCTCAAGTATCCATCCTTATCTATTTGTCCTTTTCTGTTCTCATTTTCTCTGAGCGACTTTACCCGCTCGCAAAAGACAGATAGGCATGCTCAATTTTGCAATGATGATTTTTCCTCAGGGGCGGTCGTTCATCTCATGACTCTTGGGGCGGTCGTTCATCTCATGACTCTTGGTCTCTCGCCCGAGTACAGGACTCCGACCAAATTCTCAGGTTAGACCCAGCAGCGATAGCGGACTTAGTCATGTGGGATGAGTTCCTCATCAACTGGAATGGCATATCGATGTTTATTCCATCAGTAGCAGCTCAATCGCTACAGGTAGTCACAGATGCTGCAGCCGCCACAGGCTTTGCTGCAACTTTTGCCCATCACTGGTTCGCACTCCAGAAATCTGCCTGATCCCTGGTTTCGCTCTAACTTCGTCATTGTTCGAGCTGTATACCATTGTGGCAGCTGCCCAGGTCTGGGGCCACATGTGGACAGGTCAAACAGTGCTTTTCACCACAGACAACCAGGCTATGGCCAACATCATTAATAAGGGTAGATCCAAGTCGCTCCCCATCATGTCCTTCCTGCGCAGTCTGGTGTAAATGTCACTACACCACCAATTTAACATTTACTGAGAGCATATTCCTGGTAAATGCAATGCCACAGCAGATGCACTGTCTTGCTTCAATTTTGTCTCATTCTTCCAGAAGGAACCCGGAGCCGACCCATCATCCACTCCTACCCCACCTTGGTCTCAACTAACAATGGATTGAAGCCACACCTTGCTAATGCTACCCCGGCTCATCAACCAATCTCTGTCTAGCAACACACTTTAGGCTTATCGCACGGCCTGGAACACCCACCGTAGGTTCCTAGCCGATTGTCCCGGAATCACGGCAGACGACGTCAAACACGTCCTAGCTTTTATTTCCTATTGCCACACGCAGCTGGCTCTCACTCACAACACTATCAGGCTGTACCTAGCCGGAATTCAGCATTTCCTTTCCTTACAGGATCCCGGAAAGCCATCTGCGTTCACTGCTCATACAGTAAAAGCCCTCCTGCGCGGTGTCCAGAAGCAGCAGCCCGTGACCCACAGCAAACATTTACCCATCACTAGCGTTATCTTTAGGGGCATGTCGGAAATCCTGACATATTCTCCCTTTGGGGTTTTGCCCAGCCTAGTTATCCAGGCGGCCATCTATCTGTCCTTCTACGGCTTCCTACCGGCCAAGCGAGTTCACCTCTGGTGCACCAGTAGCCAGATACTGTACAGACACCTCCTGACTCGCTTCCCAAACCATTATGTCCTTCATCTTACGGTCTCCAGGATGCAACAAACCGGACCCGGAGTGGACATCAAATTCTTTTGGACCGGCAAAGCCTGGTGCCTAGTAACGATCCTTGACCGGCTGCTCTCTCACCTACCCAGCCAGTCAGTCTCCAGCCCATTACTGCCTTTTCCGGTCAACCCCCTGAGTGGCAGCCAGTTCATCAAACATGTTAGGGTCCTACTGGTCAACTTAGAAGAGAAATAGAAAATCTATTTCATGCATTTTTTAGTGCCACATCCAGCATTTGAGTTAAAGAACAAAAGCCTCTAGTGGTGGACTTTTTAGGCACATACAGAGTAAAAGAGCATTTATATACAAAGGTAGTTTATTAAATATATTATATAAAAAAGTTTTCCTTATGTTATATGTGAAAACTTTTTTATATAATATATTTAATAAACTACCTTTGTATATAAATACTCTTTTACTCTGTATGTGCCTAAGAAGTCCACCACTAGGGTTTTTTGTTCTTTAGCTACTGGTCAACTTAGGCCTTGACCCCCGTCGGTATTCAGGACATTCCTTCCGAATCAGCACTGCATCCCAGCACAGAGTACCAGACCATGTGATCAAGAAACTAGGCAGATGGAAGTCTGCCTGCTTCACCAGATACATTCCAAACCCTCAAGTGGAGATGGCCCAAGCCTTCTCCAAGCTTGCTCAATAAGGTTAGACCCAATAAAGATATACTTCCCTCCCTGGTTCTTTTTGCCCTCTTTTCTTGGCATACCGACTGGACGACCAAAAGCCACACCTCAGGTCTATTTTTTTGCGAGTCTTGTCGCGTGTTTATGTGATCCGCATTTGTCTCGGTCGTAGGGCCTAGACCGTAAATTAGAAGGCCAGTATGGTGGCCTGAATTAATGGGAGAAGCCCAGAGGGTATTTAAGCCGACCACTCGCCCTTGTTCATTGTTGGTTCCAGTGCGCGATACCCTCCCTCCCATTTCCCTTTTTACATCACTTCTCAGCACATTCTCCTCCACAATCATTACTTATCTTGGGTATGCCCCCTTTTCTTGGCATACCGACCAGACGACCAAAAGCCACACCTCAGGTCTATTTATGTTGTGAGTCTTGTCACGTGTTTATGTGATCCACATTTGTCTCGGTCGTAGGGCCACGACCTTAAATTTATATAATTTATATATACAGGTATATATATATATATATATATATATATATATATATATATTTATGCAGTTGCATATCTACAAACTGTAAGCTGCAATATTCACAGTATAATGTATAAAAATGTTGGATCGTGGGTTTAAATACACTTTGAATTATTCCTAGTACAGTTGCAGGGGGTTGTAGGTTTGTGGGTTTTACTTTTCATAAATGTCTTTGTTTAACTGGTACCAAGGTACCTGCCCCAATCGGGAGATGGTCAAGTGCCACGGGATACTAGCTTGTACGCAGGGAATGGTTTACACAAGGTTGGGAGTCAAGTGTTAAAATAGCAAAATTTTACTATATATTTTGCTCTCTTTTTGAAATATGGGAACTCTATTAAGAAATAGTGGAGGCGAATTTGAAAGGCAAATGCCTCAATGGCCATTGCTGACAAGGATTTCCACATTGAGGATGTAACTACAGAGTGGACATGTGGAGGTGGAGGGCTTCTAAGTTAGTTTAGGTTAGAGATATTTTTTACTTAAATGTAACTTGTCCTTTAACCACTTCAATACCGGGCATTTTCACCCCCTTCCTGCCCAGGCCAATTTTCAGCGAGCAACAATTTTGAAAAAAAAGCTATATTTTTTACTTTTTGTAAATTAATTTCTTTCTTAGTTTAGGACGATATGTATTCTTCTACATATTTTTGGTAAAAAAAAAACACAATAAGCGTACATTGATTGGTTTGATCAAAAGTTATAGCATCTACAAAATAGGGGATAGATTTATGGCATCTTTATTATTATTGTTTTTTATTAGTAATGGCGGCGATCTGTGATTTTTATTGTGACTGCGACATTATGGCAGACACATCGGACACTTTTGACACTATTTTGGGACCATTGTCATTTATACCGTGATCAGTGCTATAAAAATGCACTGATTACTGTGTAAATTACACTGGCAGGAAAATGGTTAAACACTAGGGGGAGATCTAGGGGTTAAGTGTGTCCTAGGGAGGTGTTCTAACTGTATGGGGGATGGGCTACCATTGACATGACAGCGATCACTACTCCTGATGACAGGGAGCAGTGGATCTCTGTCATGTCACAAGGCAGAACAGGGAAATGCCTTGTTAACATAGGCATCTCCCTATTCTGCCTCTCCACACCGCAATCGCGGGCCGGCGGTGAACATCGAGTTCCCGGGACCCGCGGGCACACTCCAGCAGCGGTGGCGCACGTGTGCCCGATAGGCTGGAAATTTAAAGGGACGTACAGGAACGCCCATTTGCCTGCCTGTGCCATTCTTCTGAAGTACATCTCTGTGTGCGGCCAACCGCAATTGGTTAAAGTCAATAGGACCCGAACGTCTAAAAATCTAAATTGCTCATTTTGAAGGCTTATATGCAAGTAATTGGGCATACAATGGTTATAGGGGTCCGGGTCCTGCCCTGGGGAACATGTTTTAATAAAAAAAAAGTTTGTGAAAAATGTCATTGATTTTTTGATTTTTATAGTGAAAGCATAAAAATGAAAAAATCCTTCCAATATAGTGCCTGGGGGTCCCCTTAGTCTAAAAGGAAATTTAAAGGGACATACAGGAACGCCCATTTGCCTGCCTGTGCCATTAGTCTACCTGTAAAGTGGCAGATCTGTACCATGTCTAGAATCTGCTGCAGCAATAATTGCATTTATAATGCACAAAAAAATGACATTTTTCCTGCAAGCTGCCTTTATTTTGTTCAGCAACAGCTGCGGAGCCAGTGCGTGTGATGAGGCCACAATGTTGTGCACTGGGAACAAGATTAAAAGATTTTTTGGATACATTTTGGTGTCACTTTGACTTTGGATAGAAGTAACGGATGCGTAAAAATTGGTCTTTGGGTGTCGGTGGCGTCTTCCCACCGTAACTCTATAGAGGTACTCTTGATGAAAGCAAGAATTGGTCTAGGCAGCCTCGAAGTCCTGCAGAGATTTCACATCCCAAAAAGACTTAAATCAGTGACATCGGCATCAGGGGCTTCATAGCTGATAATCCAGGACTGATTCATATTTATAAAAGTCAAGCAGTCCACGGAGTCTGTGGACAGACGCATTCTATGATCAGTAACAAAACCACCTGCAGCAGTGAATGCCCGTTCTGAAAGCACACTGGATGCAGGACAGCCCAACAACTCAATAGCATACTGGGCAAGTTCTGGCCAGTGGTCTATTCTCATGACCCAGTAAGTCAGTGGATCATCAGCTGGAAAGCTCTCCATCTCTGTTTTGGCCCAGAGGTAATCGTCCACCATGTGATGTAGATGCTGCCGATGGGATGTGGAAGCTGATAGCTCTGGGCGGCGAGGACTAAAAAAATTCCAAAATACCTCACTTAGGTGGACGCCTTCTCCAACTTCTTGACCAACAGAAGACACAAAAACAAAACTATGTTTTCCACGACACCGTAAGTAAGGAAAAACGTTCAATAAAATCCTCTTTAACGTGTCCTGAAGAGATTTTATCTTCTGCACTCTCTGTGGGGACGGGATGAGTTCTGAGACCTTCCCCTTATAACGGTGGTCAAGGAGGGTTGCCAACCAGTAATCATCCTACTCCTTTATGCCACGTATTCTTGGGCCCTTTCACAGGCTTTGAAGCATGAGGTTGCTCATGCGCCTCAAATTTGCAGAGGCTTGAGAAGCAGACTCATCGGGGTCACTCAGAATGACAGCATCTGGAACTTCCTCTTCCCAGCCACATACTACTCCCAAGGGTCCTGGGGTTGGAAAGCCATCGCTTACAGATTGACGCATGTCTTCCTCTTCTTCGAAACCTATGAAAGTGACAGAATCCTCCTCCTCATCCTCCTCCCCTCTCTCCTCCTGTGTGTTCTGTGAATTAGGAATGATGGTGTCTGGATAAAGTGGGACTTGAGAGGAAAGGAAGTCCTCTTCCTCCTCCTGCTGCTCTGCCTCCAGTGCCCTGTCCATGAATGCCAAGCAGAGTCTGCTCCAGCAGGAACACAACAGGGATTGTCTCACTGATGCTTGCACTATCACGGCTCACCAACCTTGTGGCCTCCTCAAATGGTGACAATGCAGTGCATGCATCCTTAATGATCAGCCATTGGCTTGGGGAAAAAAAGACAAGGCAGCCTGAGGCTGTCGTCATGCCTGATTGGCACCTCTGCTGCATGTATAGCCACTGCAGAATTCCCAAAGTTGAGTTCCACCAAATCAGGCGGTTTACAGACAGGTGGAAATCCTGCTGAATTTCAACCAACCGAGCACTGGCTGTGTATGACTGCCTAAAATGGCTACAGACTCTTCTGGCCTGCTTTAGTAAATCTTGCAACCCTGGGTATGTACTTAGGAAACGCTGCACCACCAAATTGAGGACATGTGGCAGGCATGGCACATGTGTCAACTTTTCCTGTCTGAGGGCTGACAGGAGGTTCGAGACATTATCGGACACCACCATACCTGGCTCCAGCTGGTGTGGTGTGAACCACCTCTGGGCCTGTCCCTGCAGAGCCGCAAGAATCTCTGCTCCGGTGTGGTTCCTGTCCCCTAAACACAAAAGCTGAAGCACTGCATGGCACCTTTTAGCCTGACTCTGGGAATAGCCCTTTGAACGCTAAAGCCCCATACACACGGTCGGACAATCCGCGGACCAGGTCGGTCGGATCCTGTCCGTCATACTTTGTCTGATGTTGGTTTTGCGTACACACGGTCGGACAAAGTTGTCGGAAAATCCGATCATTCTGAACGTGGTGACGTTTGTTGCCTACGACGGGACTACGTAGAGGCTAGTAGCCAATAGCTTTGGTCTTGTAATGTGATCTGAGCATGCGTAGCACTTTGTCCGGTCGGACAACCGTACATACGATCGGATTTGGTGTGATCGGACCGTGTTGTCGGCAAATCTTTCCAGCAGGAGATAAGACTTTGTCCGTCGGACAATCCGACGTACACTGTCCGATGGTGCATACACACGGTCTGATTTTTCAACAACATTGTCCGATCGGACAGAATCCATGAAAAAGTCCGACCGTGTGTATGGGGCTTTAGGGTGTACCTGATGTTCATAGGATAATTCTGCAGAGGAGGGCATGGAGGTGGCAGAGGAGGAGAGGGAGGAGGAGGGGGTAGAGCTCACAGTTCTGGCATCATAACCACCAGCTGTATGGAGACGGGGGGCACAACAATCTGCAGCACCGAGCCCTGTCATGCATCCTTTCGAGTTGCAAGTAGCGTTACCCAGTGTGCTGTGAACTAAATATATCATATCTGCCCATGCTTGCTGGAACACGTGTCAGCAGTAAGGTGGATTTTATGGCTGACAGCCTTGCCCAACAATTCTGAAGTGGGTGAGGAGGAGGGACTGATTTGTGCCCCTTTTGTGTGGCTTTTAGGTGCTCTTGCCAACGGGCTGAGTGGTTGGACGTTAAATGCCTTGTTAAGCATGTGGTACTCAAATGGTTGGTGTTTTTGCCACGTTTGATGTGCCTGAGACACAGTTGGCAGATAACAACAGTGCGATCTGCTGCATATGTGCTGAAAAAGGCCCAGACAGCTGAGCTTTGGGGAGTGGGCTGGGAGATAACAGCTGCAAAATGTGATGGAATAGGGTGGCTGCTCTCTACTCTTTCTTGATGTTCCCCCTCCTTGGGGTTGTGCCACCTCACCTTCAGTTTCCTCCTCTGCTCTATCTGACACTCAAGTCGCATCAGTGACCTCATCATCATCATAATCTCCATTTCCTCCATGTTCATCATTACCACTGGAGACAACTTTGCAATATGCTGCGGCTTGGGGAACATGAATGCAAATTTGTCTTTCAGTGTTCCTCCCTCACTCTAAGCTAATGTTTCTGTCATCCTCAACCTAAGAACCAACATCTGAATTCAGTAATGGCCGGGCATCATCAAGGTGCAAGTGGCTGACGCTGTGGTCAAATAACTTCGCTGACTCCTCAATGACTGATGTTGGGGCTATGGCAGGAATAGATGTGGACAAGGAGGCAGGTTTTTCCACTCTGGCAACTGCAGGTGACTGCACACTTGTCTCTGCTTGCGTAACAGAGGATGAGGAGGATGAGGAAGGTTTAGTAAGCCAGTCCACCACCTCCTCTGCATGCTGTGGCTGAATAGCACTGGCAAACTCACTAACCAGAGGAAATGATGCCCTGCCTGAGGACTGACCACCATGTCCACCTTTGTCTGTGGACACATTTGTTGCTGGCCCCCTTACAGTGCCAAAGAAACGTCTCCTTGTTGTCTCCCCAGACATTATTGGGAGAGAGAGGGCGGTGCTTATAAGCAAATGTAAAGAAGAAGTTTAAATCTGTACGTAGATGCACTTTAATTTGCGTACTCACACTACACAGACAGACTCCATGGATACACTATAATATACTACAATATAATGTACCAAATGTACAGTGAAGCACAGAACTATATGGTGTTAAACTGGCAGTAACGCACACAAAACTATATGGCGTTAAACTGTCAGTAACGCACATAGAAGTAAATGGCGTTAAACTGTCAGTAACGCACACAGAAGTAAATGGTGTTAAACTGGCAGTAACGCACACAAAACTATATGGTGTTAAACAGGCAGTAATGCACACAGAACAATATGGCGTTAAACTGACAGTAACGCACACAAAACTATATGGCGTTAAACTCGTAGTAACGCACACAGAACTATATGGCGTTAAACTAGCAGTAACGCACGTCAAACTATATGGCGTTAAACCGGCAGTAACGCACACAGAAGTAAATGGCGTTAAACTGGCAGTAACGCACACAGAAGTAAATGGCGTTAAACTGGCAGTAACGCACAAAACTATATGGTGTTAAACTGGCAATAGCGCACATAAAATGACTTAGCGTTAAACTGGCAGTAACGCACACAGAAGTAAATGGCGTTAAACTGGCAGTAATGCACACAGAACTATATGGCGTTAAACTGGCAGTAACAAATGCAAAACTATATAGCGTTAAACTGGCAGTAACACACACAGAAGTAAATGGCATTAAACTGGCAGTAACGCACAAAACTATATGGTGTTAAACAGGCAGTAATGCACACAGAACAATATGGCGTTAAACTGACAGTAACGCACACAAAAATATATGGCGTTAAACTCGTAGTAACGCACACAGAACTATATGGCGTTAAACTGGCAGTAACGCACGTCAAACTATATGGCGTTTAACTGGCAGTAACGCACACAGAAGTAAATGGCGTTAAACTGGCAGTAACGCACACAGAAGTAAATGGCGTTAAACTGGCAGTAACGCACAAAACTATATGGTGTTAAACTGGCAATAGTGCACATAAAATGACTTGGCGTTAAACTGGCAGTAACGCACACAGAAGTAAATGGCGTTAAACTGGCAGGATGCACACAGAACTATATGACGTTAAACTGGCAGTAACAAATGCAAAACTATATGGCGTTAAACTGGCAGTAACGCACACAGAAGTAAATGGCGTTAAACTGGCAGTAATGCACACAGAAGTAAATGGCGTTAAACTGGCAGTAACGCACAAAACTATATGACGTTAAACTAGCAGTAACGCAATCAAATAGACATGTTCAACCGTCACTACACTGATGCTATCTGAACTGTCCCTACTCTAGCTATACACTAATGTAAAGATTACTGACACGGTCTCACTACACTACACTAAAACTATATGAGCTGTCCCTACTCTACACTAATGTATGTATGAATGACACAGTCTCACTACACTACAGTGAAACTATCTGAGCTATCCCTACTCTAGCTGCACACTATGCAAAGCTGAATGATGGTCCTCCTCACTACACTCACACTATCCCTAGACTGACACTAAACTAATAATATACACTGACAATTATGATCCCATCTGCGGACGTCATATGACTGTGGGGGGGGGGGGGGGGGTACTGAAGTGTTTAAAGAACAATATAGACCAAATGTTTATTTATGGCTTGTTCACAAAGCAGGTTTAAATGCACAATACAGATATTAAAAAGAAAAGTGAGACCCGTAAAAGCAACAGTTCTACAGAGGTTTCTGTCTAATCCCTTTTAAATTAAATACAAATAGGTTGTCTGAAAACCATATGAGGTTCTTGTCTATTTCAAGGTAAGCATTGTAGCACAAATAAAAAAAAAGTGGAAATGTCTGTGGCAGCAGGTGAACATAAAAGCTGTTTTTGCAATAATTAAGGTACAAAGTGTTACAGTTAGATGTAGGTTTGTAATTTAAAATTTTCCGCCTCCTCTTGTCTGCTTTGTCTAAGTAGTACACAGAGTACCATGAAAGCACTAAGCATGCTTCCTTTTATTATAGGATTATTATCACTGGCTGTTGTGCAGGTCAGCACTGTAGGTCCTCGCTTTATTTTCATGAGTGTTCCTTATCTTCCTGTAAATGTCATAATGCCTCCAAAATGACACAGAATCAATTCAGCAACTCATAAAATATATCTGAGACACCGTCATCTGTGTTCTTCTGTGTTTCCTCTATTCCTGCTGCTTTAGCAATAATAGTAATGCACAGTACAGTCTTTTTTAAAGATGTGAATTTTGTTATTAAAGAAAAGCAGACGGTGGAAAGAATTTTTAAACAGGGGACAAGTGAACAACTTAGTCACATTCAAAATGGAGACAGGAACTCTGCTACACATTTGGTGGCAATGTCCTATGATAGCTCAATATTGGACAAAAGTAAGAGAGATAATCCAGCATATCACAGAGACCTCTATGAGGTTAGATGTGGCTTGCTGTTTACTCCATGTCACCTCATTCTCGCTCAGGCGATATAAAAAATCACTGACTAGACACCTACTGAACGCGGCTAAGTCCCTTATACCGCTACACTGGAAGTCTACTAGCACCCCAACCGTCAAAGAATGGCTATCGAAAATTAAGGACATTTGTGACATAGAGGAAACTATAGCACAGTCAAAGGACTCTGTTGAAAAATTTCACACAACATGGATGCCATGGCTCACCTTCAGATACACACAACTCTACGAAGACCTCAGGAATAATATTAATGATTCCTGAATCTTGAGATCAGTCATACTGACACATGTCAGAGTATTAACTTAGATCCCAGCTGAGTTACACATGCCTTGTTACACCGATGTGCGAGCACCACGTACCTGTACCTTTCCCTTCCCTTCCCCCCCACACAACCTATTACGTCCACACCCGCCTATTTACCTTTTATCTTCATACCCCTCCTTTCTTTCCTCTCGCCCTTTTTTTATTTTATTTTTTTCTCCCCCCCCCCCTTTTATACCTAAACCCGTTGAATGAGCGGGTCATGACATGACCCAAAATTTACAAATGCATAGTCTTTGTTAACTAGTTACTCTAAATTTGGTTGACTACCTGGTATTTGTCTCCGCTTAAGTTTGATACATGGAAAGTCAATAAGTCACATGTTTGTTACAGATTATTTATCGTTGAAAACACTACATTATTGTAATGATATTGCAGAATTACTCTTCTTCTACCTGAACAAAAGTGCATTTGTATGTTTATTCCTTTATGTTAATAAACTTTGAATGAAAAAAAAAAAAAAAAAAATAAGTTTTCCTTATGTTATATGTGAAAACTTTTTTATATAATATATTTAATAAACTACCTTTGTATATAAATACTCTTTTACTCTGTATGTGCCTAAGAAGTCCACCACTAGGGTTTTTTGTTCTTTAGCTACTGGTCAACTTAGGCCTTGACCCCCGTCGGTATTCAGGACATTCCGTCTGAATCAGCACTGCATCCCAGCACAGAGTACCAGACCATGTGATCAAGAAACTAGGCAGATGGAAGTCCGCCTGCTTCACCAGATACATTCCAAACCCTCAAGTGGAGATGGCCCAAGCCTTCTCCAAGCTTGCTCAATAAGGTTAGACCCAATAAAGATATACTTCCCTCCCTGGTTCTTTTTGCCCTCTTTTCTTGGCATACCGACTGGACGACCAAAACCCACACCTCAGGTCTATTTTTTTGCGAGTCTTGTCGCGTGTTTATGTGATCCGCATTTGTCTCGGTCGTAGGGCCTAGACCGTAAATTAGAAGGCCAGTATGGTGGCCTGAATTAATGGGAGAAGCCCAGAGGGTATTTAAGCCGACCACTCGCCCTTGTTCATTGTTGGTTCCAGTGCGCGATACCCTCCCTCCCATTTCCCTTTTTACATCACTTCTCAGCACATTCTCCTCCACAATCATTACTTATCTTGGGTATGCCCCCTTTTCTTGGCATACCGACCAGACGACCAAAAGCCACACCTCAGGTCTATTTATGTTGTGAGTCTTGTCACGTGTTTATGTGATCCACATTTGTCTCGGTCGTAGGGCCACGACCTTAAATTTATATAATTTATATATACAGGTATATATATATATATATATATATATATATATATATATATATATATTTATGCAGTTGCATATCTACAAACTGTAAGCTGCAATATTCACAGTATAATGTATAAAAATGTTGGATCATGGGTTTAAATACACTTTGAATTATTCCTAGTACAGTTGCAGGGGGTTGTAGGTTTGTGGGTTTTACTTTTCATAAATGTCTTTGTTTAACTGGTACCAAGGTACCTGCCCCAATCGGGAGATGGTCAAGTGCCACGGAATACTAGCTTGTACGCAGGGAATGGTTTACACAAGGTTGGGAGTCAAGTGTTAAAATAGCAAAATTTTACTATATATTTTGCTCTCTTTTTGAAATATGGGAACTCTATTAAGAAATAGTGGAGGCGAATTTGAAAGGCAAATGCCTCAATGGCCATTGCTGACAAGGATTTCCACATTGAGGATGTAACTACAGAGTGGACATGTGGAGGTGGAGGGCTTCTAAGTTAGTTTAGGTTAGAGATATTTTTTACTTAAATGTAACTTGTCCTTTAACCACTTCAATACCGGGCATTTTCACCCCCTTCCTGCCCAGGCCAATTTTCAGCGAGCAACAATTTTGAAAAAAAAGCTATATTTTTTACTTTTTGTAAATTAATTTCTTTCTTAGTTTAGGACGATATGTATTCTTCTACATATTTTTGGTAAAAAAAAAAACACAATAAGCGTACATTGATTGGTTTGATCAAAAGTTATAGCATCTACAATATAGGGGATAGATTTATGGCATCTTTATTATTATTATTTTTTATTAGTAATGGCGGCGATCTGTGATTTTTATTGTGACTGCGACATTATGGCAGACACATCGGACACTTTTGACACTATTTTGGGACCATTGTCATTTATACCGCGAACAGTGCTATAAAAATGCACTGATTACTGTGTAAATTACACTGGCAGGAAAATGGTTGAACACTAGGGGGAGATCTAGGGGTTAAGTGTGTCCTAGGGAGGTGTTCTAACTGTAGGGGGGATGGGCTACCATTGACATGACAGCGATCACTACTCCTGATGACAGGGAGCAGTGGATCTCTGTCATGTCACAAGGCAGAACAGGGAAATGCCTTATTAACATAGGCATCTCCCCATTCTGCCTCTCCACACCGCAATCGCGGGCCGGCGGTGAACATCGAGTTCCCGGGACCCGCGGGCACACTCCAGCAACGGTGGCGCACGTGTGCCCGATAGGCTGGAAATTTAAAGGGACGTACAGGAACGCCCATTTGCCTGCCTGTGCCATTCTTCTGAAGTACATCTCTGTGTGCGGCCAACCGCAATTGGTTAAAGTCAATAGGACCCGAACGTCTAAAAATCTAAATTGCTCATTTTGAAGGCTTATATGCAAGTAATTGGGCATACAATGGTTATAGGGGTCCGGGTCCTGCCCTGGGGAACATGTTTTAATAAAAAAAGAGTTTGTGAAAAATGTCATTGATTTTTTGATTTTTATAGTGAAAGCATAAAAATGAAAAAATCCTTCCAATATAGTGCCTGGGGGTCCCCTTAGTCTAAAAGGAAATTTAAAGGGACGTACAGGAATGCCCATTTGCCTGCCTGTGCCATTAGTCTACCTGTAAAGTGGCAGATCTGTACCATGTCTAGAATCTGCTGCAGCAATAATTGCATTTATAATGCACAAAAAAATGAAATTTTTCCTGCAAGCTGCCTTTATTTTGTTCAGCAACAGCTGCGGAGCCAGTGCGTGTGATGAGGCCACAATGTTGTGCACTGGGAACAAGATTAAAAGATTTTTTGGATACATTTTGGTGTCACTTTGACTTTGGATAGAAGTAACGGATGCGTAAAAATTGGTCTTTGGGTGTCGGTGGCGTCTTCCCACCGTAACTCTATAGAGGTACTCTTGATGAAAGCAAGAATTGGTCTAGGCAGCCTCGAAGTCCTGCAGAGATTTCACATCCCAAAAAGACTTAAATCAGTGACATTGGCATCAGGGGCTTCATAGCTGATAATCCAGGACTGATTCATATTTATAAAAGTCAAGCAGTCCACGGAGTCTGTGGACAGACGCATTCTATGATCAGTAACAAAACCTCCTGCAGCAGTGAATGCCCGTTCTGAAAGCACACTGGATGCAGGACAGCCCAACAACTCAATAGCATACTGGGCAAGTTCTGGCCAGTGGTCTATTCTCATGACCCAGTAAGTCAGTGGATCATCAGCTGGAAAGCTCTCCATCTCTGTTTTGGCCCAGAGGTAATCGTCCACCATGTGATGTAGATGCTGCCGATGGGATGTGGAAGCTGATAGCTCTGGGCGGCGAGGACTAAAAAAATTCCAAAATACCTCACTTAGGTGGACGCCTTCTCCAACTTCTTGACCAACAGAAGACACAAAAACAAAACTATGTTTTCCATGACACCGTAAGTAAGGAAAAACGTTCAATAAAATCCTCTTTAACGTGTCCTGAAGAGATTTTATCTTCTGCACTCTCTGTGGAGACGGGATGAGTTCCGAGACCTTCCCCTTATAACGGTGGTCAAGGAGGGTTGCCAACCAGTAATCATCCTACTCCTTTATGCCACGTATTCTTGGGCCCTTTCACAGGCTTTGAAGCATGAGGTTGCTCATGCACCTCAAGGTTGCAGAGGCTTGAGAAGCAGACTCATCGGGGTCACTCAGAATGACAGCATCTGGAACATCCTCTTCCCAGCCACATACTACTCCCAAGGGTCCTGGGGTTGAAAAGCCATCGCTTACAGATTGACGCATTTCTTCCTCTTCTTCGAAACCTATGAAAGTGACAGAATCCTCCTCCTCATCCTCCTCCCCTCTCTCCTCCTGTGTGTTCTGTGAATTAGGAATGATGGTGTCTGGATAAAGTGGGACTTGAGAGGAAAGGAAGTCCTCTTCCTCCTCCTGCTGCTCTGCCTCCAGTGCCCTGTCCATGAATGCCAAGCAGAGTCTGCTCCAGCAGGAACACAACAGGGATTGTCTCACTGATGCTTGCACTATCACGGCTCACCAACCTTGTGGCCTCCTCAAATGGTGACAATGCAGTGCATGCATCCTTAATGATCAGCCATTGGCTTGGGGAAAAAAAGACAAGGCAGCCTGAGGCCGTCGTCATGCCGTACTGGCACCTCTGCTGCATGTATAGCCACTGCAGAATTCCCAAAGTTGAGTTCCACCAAATCAGGCGGTTTACAGACAGGTGGAAATCCTGCTGAATTTCAACCAACCGAGCACTGGCTGTGTATGACCGCCTAAAATGGCTACAGACTCTTCTGGCCTGCTTTAGTACATCTTGCAACCCTGGGTATGTACTTAGGAAACGCTGCACCACCAAATTGAGGACATGTGGCAGGCATGGCACATGTGTCAACTTTTCCTGTCTGAGGGCTGACAGGAGGTTCGAGACATTATCGGACACCACCATACCTGGCTCCAGCTGGTGTGGTGTGAACCACCTCTGGGCCTGTCCCTGCAGAGCCGCAAGAATCTCTGCTCCGGTGTGGTTCCTGTCCCCTAAACACAAAAGCTGAAGCACTGCATGGCACCTTTTAGCCTGACTCTGGGAATAGCCCTTTGAACGCTTAGGGTGTACCTGATGTTCATAGGATAATTCTGCAGAGGAGGGCATGGAGGTGGCAGAGAAGGAGAGGGAGGAGGAGGGGGTAGAGCTCACAGTTCTGGCATCATAACCACCAGCTGTATGGAGGTGGGGGGCACAACAATCTGCAGCACCGAGCCCTGTCATGCATCCTTTCGAGTTGCAAGTAGCGTTACCCAGTGTGCTGTGAACTAAATATATCATATCTGCCCATGCTTGCTGGAACACGTGTCAGCAGTAAGGTGGATTTTATGGATGACAGCCTTGCCCAACAATTCTGAAGTGGGTGAGGAGGAGGGACTGATTTGTGCCCCTTTTGTGTGGCTTTTAGGTGCTCTTGCCAACGGGCTGAGTGGTTGGACGTTAAATGCCTTGTTAAGCATGTGGTACTCAAATGGTTGGTGTTTTTGCCACGTTTGATGTGCCTGAGACACAGTTGGCAGATAACAACAGTGCGATCTGCTGCATATGTGCTGAAAAAGGCCCAGACAGCTGAGCTTTGGGGAGTGGGCTGGGAGATAACAGCTGCAAAATGTGATGGAATAGGGTGGCTGCTCTCTACTCTTTCTTGATGTTCCCCCTCCTTGGGGTTGTGCCACCTCACCTTCAGTTTCCTCCTCTGCTCTATCTGGCACTCAAGTCGCATCAGTGACCTCATCATCATCATAATCTCCATTTCCTCCATCTTCATCATTACCACTGGAGACAACTTTGCAATATGCTGCGGCTTGGGGAACATGAATGCAAATTTGTCTTTCAGTGTTCCTCCCTCACTCTAAGCTCATGTTTATGTCATCCTCAACCTAAGAACCAACATCTGAATTCAGTAATGGCCGGGCATCATCAAGGTGCAAGTGGCTGACGCTGTGGTCAAATAACTTCGCTGACTCCTCAATGACTGATGTTGGGGCTATGGCAGGAATAGATGTGGACAAGGAGGCAGGTTTTTCCACTCTGGCAACTGCAGGTGACTGCACACTTGTCTCTGCTTGCGTAACAGAGGATGAGGAGGATGAGGAAGGTTTAGTAAACCAGTCTACCACCTCCTCTGCATGCTGTGGCTGAATAGCACGGGCAAACTCACTAACCAGAGGAAATGATGCCCTGCCTGAGGACTGACCACCATGTCCACCTTTGCCTGTGGACACATTTGTTGCTGGCCCCCTTACAGTGCCAAAGAAACGTCTCCTTGTTGACTCCCCAGACATTATTGGGAGAGAGAGGGCGGTGCTTATAAGCAAATGTAAAGAAGAAGTTTAAATCTGTACGTAGATGCACTTTAATTTGCGCACTCACACTACACAGACAGACTCCATGGATACACTATAATATACTACAATATAATGTACCAAATGTACAGTGAAGCACAGAACTATATGGTGTTAACCACTTCAGCCCCGGACCAATTGTCAGCTTAAGGACCAGAGGTCTTTTTTCAATTTCGCACTGCACTACTTTAACTGGTAATTGTGCGGTCATGCAATTTTGTAACGAAACGAAATTTGCGTCCTTTTCTTCCCACAAATAGAGCTTTCTTTTGATGGTATTTGATTGCCTCTGTGATTTTTATTTTTTGCGATATAAACGGAAAAAGAGCGAAAATTTTGAAAAAAAAAGAGATTTTCTACTTTTTGTTATAAAAAAAATCTAATAAACTCAATTTTAGTCAAACATTTGGGCCAAAATGTATTCAGCCACATGTCTTTAGTAAAAAAAATGCCAATAAGCGTATATTTATTGGTTTGCGCAAAAGTTATAGCGTCTACAAACTAGAGTACATTTTCTGGAATTTACACCGCTTTTAATTTATGACTGCCTATTTCATTTCTTGAGGTGCTAAAATGGCAGAGAAGTACAAAACCCCCCCAAATGACCCCATTTTGGAAAGTAGACACCCCAAGCTATTTGCTGAGAGGCATGTTGAGCCCATTGAATATTTTTTTTTTTAGTCCCAAGTGATTGAATAAAGACAAAAATAAAAAAATAATTTTTTTTTTCTTCAAAAAGTTGTCACTAAATTATATATTGCTCACACATGCCATAGTTATATGTGGAATTGCACCCCAAAATACATTTTGCTGCTTCTCCTGAGTATGGGGATACCACATGTGTGGGACTTTTTGGGAGCCTAGCCGCGTACGGGGCCCCGAAACCCAAGCACCGCCTTCAGGATTTCTAAGGGTGCAAATTTTTGATTTCACTCCTCACTACCTATCACAGTTTCGAAGGCCATAAAATGCCAAAATAGCACAAAACCCCCCCAAATGACCCCATTTTGGAAAGTAGACACCCCCAGCGATTTGTTGAGAGGCATGGTGAGTATTTTTCAGCTCTCATTTGTTTTTGTAAATTAAGAAAGTAAAGTAAAAAAAATTTTTTTTTTTTTTTTTATACAATTTTCAAAACTTTGTGACAAAAAGCGACATCTGCAAAATACTCACAATACCTCTCAGCAAATAGCTTGGGGTGTCTACTTTCCAAAATGGGGTCATTTGGGGGGTTTTATGCCATCTGGGCATTCCATGGCCTCCGAAACTGTGATTGGCAGTGAGAAGTGAAATAAAAAAATTACTCCCTTAGAAAGCCTGAAGGCGGTGCTTGGTTTTTGGGGTTCCGTACGCAGCTAGGCTCCCAAAAAGTCCCACACATGTGGTATCCCCGTACTCAGGAGAAGCAACAGAATGTATTTTGGGGTGTATTTCCACATATGCCCATGACATGTTTGAGCAATATATCATTTAGTGACAACTTTTTGTAAAAAAAAATATATATATTTTTTTTTTTCATTATTCAATCTCTTGGGACAAAAAAAAAAAATATTTAATGGGCTCAACATTGCTCTCAGCAAATAGCTTGGGGTGTCTACTTTCCAAAATGGGGTCATTTGGGGGGGGTTTGAACTGTCCTGGCATTTTATGCACAACATTTAGAAGCCTATGTCACACGTCACCCACTCTTCTAACCACTTGAAGACAAAGCCCTTTCTGACACTTTTTGTTTACATGAAAACATATTTTTTTTTTGCAAGAAAATTACGTTGAACCCCCAAACACTATATATATTGTTAAAGCAAAGGCCCTACAGATTAAAATGGTGGGTGTTGCATTTTTTTTTTTTCCACACAGTATTTGCGCAGCGATTTTTCAAACGCATTTTTTGTGGAAAAAATACACTTTTTTTTATTTTAATGCACTAAAACACACTATATTGCTCAAATTTTTGATGAAAATAAAAAATATGATCTTAGGCCGAGTACATGGATACCAAACACGACATGCTTTAAAATTGCGCACAAACACGCAGTGGCGACAAACTACATACATTTTTAAAAGCCTTTAAAAGCCTTTACATGATACCACATTAGATTCACGGAGGAGGTCTACTGCTAAAATTACTGCCCTCGATCTGACCTTCGCGGTGATACCTCACATGCATGCTGCAATTGCTGTTTACATATGACGCCAGACCAACGCTTGTGTACGCCTTTGCGCAAGAGAAGGGGGGGCAGGGGTGCTTTTTTTTTTTTTTTTTTAGTTTTTTTTTTATTTATTTAGCTTTTTTATTCTATTTTTAAACTGTTCCTTCCATTTTTTTTCTTTGTTATGATTTTTATTGTTATCTCAGGGAATGTAAATATCCCCTATGATAGCAATAGGCAGTGACAGGTACTCTTTTTTTGAAAAAATTGGGGTCTATTAGACCCTAGATCTTTCCTCTGCCCTCAAAGCATCTGACCACACCAAGATTGGTGTGATAAAATGCTTTCCCAATTTCCCAATGGCGCGGTTTATATCCGGGAGGGGGGACATTCCCTCCTACTGCTTGTAAAAGCAGTCTAGAGGCTAATTACCCGCTAGAATTGCTTTTACATGAAAGCCGATCACTGGCTGAAAAGAATGATACCAAGATGATACCTAAACCTGCAGGCATCATTCTGGTATAACCATTCAAAGTCCAGCAACATACTGGACATATATTGTAATCTTTTTCCGCGCTGCAACTGAATGGCGCACCTGAAAACAAAAAAATGCTTAACACTAAAACACAGTAAACAAAATTACATACCTGAAAAGCAAGCATGATAAAACATGATAAAACATAATAAAACATTGCAGAATAGAATGGAGTAAAAAAAGAGCAACAATAGAGAGAGAGAGAGAACAATAAAACGACAACTATTTTTGTTTTTTTTATTTTTTTGAGATTCACAGGTAAAAAAGCTCCTGACTGTTAGCGACTGAATCAAAACGCTACCACAAAAAAAATGTTAGCGATCGCAGGGATCAGGCCTGACTCTGCGAACGCTGCAGTTATGTGTGCTTAGTGTTTTGTAAGTGACAGTGATCGATCGATACTGCACTTGGGTGGGCTGGGCTGGGCGGAGGGGGAAAACGCAGGTGCTAGCAGGTATCTGGGCTGATCCCGCTAACAATGCGTTTTTTTGGAACCCTAAACTGCTGGGACGCTAGTATAGATCTGATCAGATCAGATATTGATCTGTTCAGATACTATACCACTAAGGGAGGTGTATGCTTTGCGCGTGGGTGTTTGCGGTACTGGCACTAACCTGGGGCGACGCAGACCTTATTTGACCCTAAAACCTAATTGATATCACCCGCCGGGCGATCAGGGGGTTAAACCGTTATTGGGTAATAAATGGCGGGTGCCCTGACAGTATAAAAAAACAAGCTAACTAACCAGCGTCACCCGTAACAGTAATACAAAAAAAAACTGGTTACCTAGCGACACTAATGCAGGGATCAGAAAAACGATCGCTTAGTGACACTGGCAAAAGGGGGTGAAAGGGTTAACTAGGGGCAATCAGGGGGTTAAACCTTTATTAGGTAATATATGGGGGTACCTGACGCTATATAAAAACCTGACGGGGAACCTAAATAACGAAATAACTAACTGGCTAACCAGCGTCACCAGTGACAGTTATACAGTGATCACTGGTGAAAGGGTTAACTCTAGGGGCAATCAGGGGGTTAAAACCTTTAGGTTGTAATATGGGGGTACCTGACCTATAAACCTATTTATGAACCTATATAAACATGGCGGTTAACCAAAAAAAAAAAATGGTTACCTAGCGACACTAATGCAGCGATCAGAAAAACGATCGCTTAGTGACACTGGCAAAAGGGGGTGAAAGGGTTAACTAGGGGCAATCAGGGGGTTAAACCTTTATTAGGTAATATATGGGGGTACCTGACGCTATATAAAAACCTGACGGGGAACCTAAATAACGAAATAACTAACTGGCTAACCAGCGTCACCAGTGACAGTTATACGGTGATTACTGGTGAAAGGGTTAACTCTAGGGGCAATCAGGGGGTTAAAACCTTTATTTAGGTTGTAATATGGGGGTACCTGACCTATAAAACTATTTATGAACCTATATAAAACATGGCGGTTAAAATAAAAAAAAAATGGTTACCTAGCGACACAATGCAGCGATCAGAAAAACGATCGCTTAGTGACACTGGCAAAAGGGGGTGAAGGGGTTAACTAGGGGCAATCAGGGGGTTAAACCTTTATTAGGGGGGGGTAGGGGGCTACCTAGGACCTAAAACTAACTGCCCTGACAGTTATTACAGTCACACTGACACTAAATGCAGTGATCAGTAAATAAATGATCACTGCAATTAGTGACACTGTGACTGGGGGGGGAGGGGGTGATCTGGGGGGTGATCAGGGGGTGACAGGGGGGTGTTTTGTGTGCCTAACTGTACTGGTGTCAGTGTAGTGTTGTGCACTAACCTGTACATGTTCGCCGCTCGGCGTCTCCGGTCACATAGACCGGCGCACCGAGCGTGACATCACTTCCGCCTTCCTGTCTATACAATAGACAGGAAGGGGAAGCTTTTCATTCGCCAGGAGCGATCGCGAGGGGGTGGCCAGAAACCACTGGCCGTCCCCTCGTCCCGGATCGCTCCTGAAGCGATGCCGACCGTCCCCGCCGGCGGAGGGGGGTCCGATCGGACCCCCCAACCGCCTAAAGAATGGCACGTACAGGTACGTGGTTCTGCCTGTACGTGCCATTCTGCCGACGTATATCTACATGGGGCGGTCGGCAAGTGGTTAAACTGGCAGTAACGCACACAAAACTATATGGCGTTAAACTGTCAGTAACGCACATAGAAGTAAATGGCGTTAAACTGTCAGTAACGCACACAGAAGTAAATGGTGTTAAACTGGCAGTAACGCACACAAAACTATATGGTGTTAAACAGGCAGTAATGCACACAGAACAATATGGCGTTAAACTGACAGTAACGCACACAAAACTATATGGCGTTAAACTCGTAGTAACGCACACAGAACTATATGGCATTAAACTGGCAGTAACGCACGTCAAACTATATGGCGTTAAACCGTCAGTAACGCACACAGAAGTAAATGGCGTTAAACTGGCAGTAACGCACACAGAAGTAAATGGCGTTAAACTGGCAGTAACGCACAAAACTATATGGTGTTAAACTGGCAATAACGCACATAAAATGACTTAGCGTTAAACTGGCAGTAACGCACACAGAAGTAAATGGCGTTAAACTGGCAGTAATGCACACAGAACTATATGGCGTTAAACTGGCAGTAACGAATGCAAAACTATATAGCGTTAAACTGGCAGTAACACACACAGAAGTAAATGGCATTAAACTGGCAGTAACGCACAAAACTATATGGTGTTAAACAGGCAGTAATGCACACAGAACAATATGGCGTTAAACTGACAGTAACACACACAAAACTATAGGCGTTAAACTCGTAGTAACGCACACAGAACTATATGGCGTTAAACTGGCAGTAACGCACGTCAAACTATATGGCGTTAAACTGGCAGTAACGCACACAGAAGTAAATGGCGTTAAACTGGCAGTAACGCACACAGAAGTAAATGGCGTTAAACTGGCAGTAACGCACAAAACTATATGGTGTTAAACTGGCAATAGTGCACATAAAATGACTTGGCGTTAAACTGGCAGTAACGCACACAGAAGTAAATGGCGTTAAACTGGCAGGATGCACACAGAACTATATGACGTTAAACTGGCAGTAACAAATGCAAAACTATATGGCGTTAAACTGGCAGTAACGCACACAGAAGTAAATGGCGTTAAACTGGCAGTAATGCACACAGAAGTAAATGGCGTTAAACTGGCAGTAACGCACAAAACTATATGGCGTTAAACTGGCAGTAACGCAATCAAATAGACATGTTCAACCGTCACTACACTGATGCTATCTGAACTGTCCCTACTCTAGCTATACACTAATGTAAAGATTACTGACACGGTCTCACTACACTACACTAAAACTATATGAGCTGTCCCTACTCTACACTAATGTATGTATGAATGACACAGTCTCACTACACTACAGTGAAACTATCTGAGCTATCCCTACTCTAGCTGCACACTATGCAAAGCTGAATGATGGTCCTCCTCACTACACTCACACTATCCCTAGACTGACACTAAACTAATAATCTACACTGACAATTATGATCCCATCTGCGGACGTCATATGACTGTGGGGGGGGGGGTACTGAAGTGTTTAAAGAACAATATAGACCAAATGTTTATTTATGGCTTGCTCACAAAGCAGGTTTAAATGCACAATACAGATATTAAAAAGAAAAGTGAGACCCGTAAAAGCAACTGTTCTACAGAGGTTTCTGTCTAATCCCTTTTAAATTAAATACAAATAGGTTGTCTGAAAACCATATGAGGTTCTTGTCTATTTCAAGGTAAGCATTGTAGCACAAATAAAAAAAAAGTGGAAATGTCTGTGGCAGCAGGTGAACATAAAAGCTGTTTTTGCAATAATTAAGGTACAAAGTGTTACAGTTAGATGTAGGTTTGTAATTTAAAATTTTCCGCCTCCTCTTGTCTGCTTTGTCTAAGTAGTACACAGAGTACCATGAAAGCACTAAGCATGCTTCCTTTTATTATAGGATTATTATCACTGGCTGTTGTGCAGGTCAGCACTGTAGGTCCTCGCTTTATTTTCATGAGTGTTCCTTATCTTCCTGTAAATGTCATAATGCCTCCAAAATGACACAGAATCAATTCAGCAACTCATAAAATATATCTGAGACACCGCCATTTGTGTTCTTCTGTGTTTCCTCTATTCCTGCTGCTTTAGCAATAATAGTAATGCACAGTACAGTCTTTTTTAAAGATGTGAATTTTGTTATTAAAGAAAAGCAATCGGTGGAAAGGATTTTTAAACAGGGGACAAGTGAACAACTCAGTCACATTCAAAATCAGACATAGACAATGATGAGAAGTAGTACATACATTTTTCATTATAGTAAATGTTGACCCTAACTGAATAGTACAATATATTGCCAAAGGTATTGAGACGCCTGCCTTTACACACACATGAACTTTAATGGCATCCCAGTCTTAAGCCCCATACACACGCGCGGATTATCCGAGGACCAGGTCCGTCAGACCATGTCCGTCATACTTTGTCTGATGTTGGTTTTGCGTACACACGGTCGGACAAAGTTGTCGGAAAATCTGATCATTCTGAACGTGGTGACGTTTGTTGCCTACGACGGGACTACGTAGAGGCTAGTAGCCAATAGCTTTGGTCTTGTAATGTGATCTGAGCATGCGTAGCACTTTGTCCGGTCGGACTACCATACACACGATCGGATTTGGTGTGATCGGACCGTGTTGTCGGAAAATCTATCCAGCAGGAGATAGGACTTTGTCCGTCGGACAATACGACGTACACTGTCCGATGGTGCATACACACGGTCTGATTTTTCAACAACATTGTCCGATCGGACAGAATCCATGCAAAAATCCGACCGTGTGTATGGGGCTTTAGTCCGTTGGGTTCAATATTGAGTTGGCCCACCCTTTGCAGCTACAACAGCTTTAACTCTTCTAGGAAGACTGTCCACAAGGTTTAGGAGTGTGTCTATGGGAATGTTTGACCATTCTTCCAGAAGCATATTTGTGAGGTCAGGCACTGGTGTTGGACAAGAAGGCCTGGCTTGCAGTCTCCACTCCAATTCATCCTAAGGCCCCTTTCACACTGGGGCGGGAGCCGCGGCGACGGTAAAGCAGCGCTATATTTAGCGCTGCTTTACCGTCGTTTTAGCCGCAGTATTCGGCCGCTCGCGGGGGTGGTTTTCCCCCCCGCGAGCAGCCGAAAAAGGGTTAAAATCCCCCGCAAAGCACCGCCGTAGCGGCGCTTTGAAATCAATGGGTAGGAGCGGTATAGGATCGGTGAATACACTGCTCCTATACCGCTCCAAAGATGCTGCTAGCAGGACTTTTTTTTACCGTCCTGGAGTCCTTTCACACTGGAGTGAATGGGGCCGGTTTTTTTCAGGCGGTGTACAGGCGCTATTTTTAGCGCTGTACCGCCTCAAAACCGCCCCAGTGTGAAAGGGGCCTAAAGGTGTTCTATCGGTTTGAGGTCAGGACCGACTTGTGTCAGACCAGTTAAGGCCTCATGTTCACTGCTGCTGCTAAACGGACGTTTAGGAGCAGTTGGGCATTTTTTCAACTGCTCCTGAACTCTCCTCTATGTTATCTTATCAGTACATGTACACATTGTCGTTTATAGTTGTTTATAGGCAGTTGAGTTTAGAGGTTTTTTTGGAACGCAAAAAAATTGGTTCAGAAGCTGAGTTTAGAGGCATTTCAAGCACCAAACTCTTGTAAACGCAGCTAAACGTGGTAACTCATGTCTAGCCAATTTTTTTTTTTTTCTTTTTTAAATGCTTCTAAGCGCAAACGCAGCATGTAAACGCGGCAAAACTGACATTTTAAACATGGGTTACTGTCAAGTTAAATTGTTAAGTAGAGGTTGTAAAAACATCCCGTATACATGAAGCCTACGGCTCTTATAGGGAACCATTGATTTATACATGTTATATGACATGTGCTCCCAAGGTCAGAGCGTATGTTGCACCAGTGTGAGCCGGGCCTAAAACCTGAAATCTGGTTGGTTTCTATGCAAAACTGCACCAGATTTTGCACTCTCCAGTGTTAGTAAATCAACCACACAGTGTTTTTATTAGTTAGGCAACAAAAGACTTTCAGGCTCCATGCACACTAGCATTTTTTTAAGCTCCTAGAAGCTGTTATTAGCATTTTTTTTTTCTGCTCCTAGAATCTAAATAGTGTTATCCCATATGTCCATGCACACTACATTGAGCTATTAGCATTTTTTGAGCTTCAGTAACTAGGAACAGAAAAGAAAATAGTTTTTGTAGAGTTTTGTGGAGCGTTTTTTTGAGACAGAAATGTTCCTAAATGCTGCTAAACGCTCCAAAATGCTACTAATAGCGTTTTTTGAGCTTTGATTTACTTTTACTGCAAAAACACTAATAAAACACCAACGTTTCTAAATCCTCTTAAACGCTCCTAAAACGCTGTCTAAAGAGCTACTACATAAAGCCATTACCAGCATTTTTTATCCAATGTTTTTTCCAGCGTTTTGTCAGCTTAAAAAAAACACTAGTGTGCATGGAGCCTCAAGTTCCATGCAATTACAAAACTGAGCATTATTTTGTCTTATGCCCCGTACACACGGTCGGAAATTCCGATGGAAAATGTCCGCTCGGACCATGTTGTCGGAAAATCCGACCGTGTGTGGGCTCCATCGGACTTTTTCCGTCGGAATTTCCGACTGAAAAAATTTGAGATCCTGCTCTCAAATTTTCCAACAACAAAATCCGATCAGACTTTTTCCGATCATGTGTAGAGAATTCCGACGGACAAAGTGCCACGCATGCTCAGATCAAATTAGGAGACCAAACCTATTGGCTAATAGCCTCTACGTAGTTCCGTCGTACACAACGAACATCACCACATTCAGAACGATCGTATTTTCTGACAACTTTGTCCGACTCGATGGATTTTGTGGTTGGAATTTCCAACCGTGTTTATGGGGCATTAGTTGTGTATACAAAAGGAAAACTTAATTCAAATACTTACCGTAATTTTCTTTTTCTGACAAGCTCCATGGCAGCACAGCTGGGTACAGGCTCCGCCCCCCCCATGCCTCCAGGACTTTACTCATATAAATTTGAGCCCACCTACAGCCTCGGTGTCATGAAGATCCTGCCAGAAACGTAAACCCGGACCGCCCCGGCCCTCAGATTCCACTGCGCATGCACATGCGCGCCCGGGCGCGTGCACGTGTGCAGCCGTGCACAGGGAGACAGGCGCGTGCTCTAGTTAGCGCCAGCCAACCTATTTAAACTTGACCTGAGCAGACGGTCTTTGCTGTCTGCTCTACAGCATTGTGGTGTGTGTAATCTGATCCTGATTTATCTGTCCTATTGACCCGGCTTACCAGTGACTACCCAGCTATCTGCCTGTACCCGACCCCGGCTTGTTGTGACCATCCTTCTGCCTCATCCATTGTACCTCAATACCAGTTTGATTCCTGACCTGACTTCCTTGATGAACTCTGATTACCTGCATTGTCCCTGTCCGGTCTGCAGTCTGATCCCTGTAATGAACCTGATCATTTGCTTTGATCCAGCCCATTCAGTGGTTCTGTTTTCTGCTCCCAGTCTGATCACCTGCACTGATCCAGCCGGTGCCATAGTCCTGCTTCCTGTTCTGCTATCCAGTCTGCTAAAGCTGTTTGTCCAGTTCCAGCCAGCTCTGCTATCCTGTTTACCTGTGAGCCTGCTTACCTGTTCAGTTCCGGCCTACTCTGCTGACCAGTCTGCTAAGCTGTCCATCCAGATCCATTCTGCTCCGCTGTCCAGTCTGCTAAGCTGTTTGTCCAGTTCCAGCCAGCTCTGCTATCCTGTTTACCTGTGAGCCTGCTTACCTGTTCAGTTCCGGCCTACTCTGCTGACCAGTCTGCTAAGCTGTCCATCCAGATCCATCCTGCTCCGCTGTCCAGTCTGCTAAGCTGTTTGTCCAGTTCCAGCCAGCTCTGCTATCCTGTTTACCTGTGAGCCTGCTTACCTGTTCAGTTCCGGCCTACTCTGCTGACCAGTCTGCTAAGCTGTCCATCCAGATCCATTCTGCTCCGCTGTCCAGTCTGCTAAGCTGTTTGTCCAGTTCCAGCCAGCTCTGCTATCCTGTTTACCTGTGAGCCTGCTTACCTGTTCAGTTCCGGCCTACTCTGCTGACCAGTCTGCTAAGCTGTCCATCCAGATCCATCCTGCTCCGCTGTCCAGTCTGCTAAGCTGTTTGTCCAGTTCCAGCTAGCTCTGCTATCCTGTTTACCTGTGAGCCTGCTTACCTGTTCAGTTCCGGCCTACTCTGCTGACCAGTCTGCTAAGCTGTCCATCCAGATCCATCCTGCTCCGCTGTCCAGTCTGCTAAGCTGTTTGTCCAGTTCCAGCCAGCTCTGCTATCCTGTTTACCTGTGAGCCTGCTTACTTGTTCAGTTCCGGCCTACTCTGCTGACCAGTCTGCTAAGCTGTCCGTCCAGATCCAGCCAGCTCTGCTAACCTGTTTACCTGTGGTCCAGCTCATCCGTCTGTATCCAGTCTTCTGTTGATCCTGCCAGGCACCCGTGCTCCTCCTCACTCCTGGGTCTCCTGTCCCCACACCAGGGAACCAGGAGTGGGAGACGCAAGGGAGGTCTCTCTCTGCAATTTCGGGCTCGCACCACCAGGTACGTGACACTCGGTGTTCTGTAACTAGTCCTACCAAGCTGTTTGGGATCTGTGCTGCCATGGAGCTCATCAGGAAAGGAAAATTAAGTAAGTGGGAATAACTCCTTTGAGTGTATTGGCCACTTGTTTAATAAATAAGACAACCTGTTAGGTATCATCATCTTCATCTCTGGTTGCTTATTTAAAGCAAGATTCACACGTTCCTCCACATCTTCCCATTTGGAGAGTCTGAAGAGGCTGATTTGCCTGGAAAGGCTATTAGGCTGCTCATTGCCAGAACATATAACCATATAAAAGCAAGCCTGTAGGGCCCCCATTATCTATGCACTATCCAAAATCCACAAGGACAAGACGAACCCTCCTTTGAGACCCATTGTAAACGTCTATAACAGCCAGAATTGGCCAATACATAGAACGCTATCTCAAGCAAGCAAAGACAATTCCTTATCAAATGTTTGGACTTTTACCTTAAACATAGTTATTTTTGGTATCTCCAGCAATATTACCAACAGAAAACAGGGGTGGCTATGGGAGCCAAATTTTCCCATATTGTCGCAGGTCTTTTTATGTCCCAATGGGAGGAAGAATTTATTTTTACTGATCCACCCGAAGAACTCCTTTTCTTTAGACGATACATTGATGATGTGTTTTTGATTTGGAAAGCTTTAATGAACTCAACAATAACAATAGGAATATAAAACTATCTTGGCAAATCGAAGAAGATAACATCTCCTTTCTTGATTTGGAAATATCACATGTAAATGACACGTTTGTCACTAAGACCTTTTTCAAAATCGCAATAGCTATTTGTCGATCAATAGCTGTCACCATAAGAACTTGTTGTTCAATATTCCCAAAGGACAGATTATGCGACAAAATTGCACTAATGAAGGCGATTTTCTTACACAGGCCAATATGATTGGCGAAATATTCATACAGAAAGGATAGGATAAGGAATTTATTAAAGGGAAAATCGAAGAAGTAACACATATGCAAATGGAAGTTTTAATCAAAGACAAGAAATCTGATAGCCAACAAGATCTAGTTCCTGTGATATTAGATTATAATATCCAGTACAAGAAAATAGAGAAAATGATACAACGATATTGGCATATTTTAAAATCAGATCGACTTCTTAGAGACTTGCTACCTGTTAGACCGAGATTTATATACAGGAGAGCCCCCACCCCCCGTGACCAATTAGTTAATCTAAAATTTGGGGGAATTGTACCATACACCAGACCCTGGCGAGGGGGTCACAAGGTTAGAACTCTCAGCCAACTTGAGTCTGAATGGATATTTTCTATGAATACTTTTGCACCCAATGGGCTCAACATTGAGTTTGATTTGAATTGTTTTCTTAGTGACTTTTAAGTTGCAAATTTTTTGCTGTCCCCCCTCTCTTCTTCTTTTTCTTTTTTAATTGAATCTACCATCCAGTCTAGATCCTCGCATACCTCGGTCATCATATTTTATTTCATATTTTATATGTTATTCTATTTCCATACATTTATTATTCTCTAGGATTGTGATGTTTTATATGGTATTGTTCTATTCCTATTTTATGTGATTGGGGAAACAATATCGCGCTAAACTCTAAAATAAAAAAATAAAAAAAAATAGGTTAACCAAAGCTGCTACATATGAATGTGACGAAAAATTCTATAAGTAATGTGAATAAAAATGTAGCGCTAAACGTAAGTGAGCATATAACAAATGAATGGTGCCCAAAATTAGTGACTCAAATCACAATACTGAATACCAGGATAACTCCCTGTATGTAAAAAATTAAATGGAATGAACCCAGAAAAAAAGTCCAATGTGCTTGCACACACTCAAAATAAATCAAACAGTGATATTCCCTGTAAGGAAATAAATACAAAAGTCCAAAGTGTTTATATACACTAAAATAGTGATAACAAAATCCCAAATGTGATGAAACGGTGTAAATTTCAGAGACACGGAATGGCTTGGACTAGATCCTCTTTTCAAACACCTTGAATCGATATAGAGAAAAGGATGTATGCTTACCAGAACCAGTGGACTCCCTGTCAGCGACAGGGAGTCAAACAAGCCTGTAGGATCCGAACACCGATGGGTAGAACGTCTCTGGGATGGACCGATGAAGTCTGTGGAGTTGTCGCTGTGATGTAATGGCAACCAAACCTCGGAGAACCCAAGATGGACGATGGAGCACGACCTCAAAAACAAGACCACAGATTCGGAAGGGTTGATCCAACCGGTAGGCAGGGTATAGGACTGATGACCAAAAAGACCACTTGGAATAGGGTCAACGATCTCAAGTGATATTTCTCAAAAACATGCGAGAGAGAGGAGAAAGGAGACGAACTCCAATAGTGCCGATCAGCATGGAAGGTTTTATTGAACGAAAACCACCATTACAAAAATGAATAAAAATGTATAAAAGTGATCACAATTAAAGGTTAAAAGCAGTGTGGGAATAGGTAGCACCTCGACCTACGCGTTTCGTCTTAAGTAGACTTCAACTGGGGCATCTACCTGTTCCCCCACACTGCACACATATTTATAAATATCCATAAAATATCAACCAATCAGAAAAGATTCTATATTTGGCATACCATGAATGCTGATTGGACCGGGGAGCATCATATGACAGGAAGTGTGGATTTACCTAAGTCGTGTAACCAATCAGAAACAAAACAAAACCAATCAAATGAAATGAGTGGTGGAACAAACCCATCCGTCTTAACGAATCCTGTATAGCTCCTCCCAGACACATGGTGGTTTTGGCGCCAAAAAACACTCATCCAATCATTGGGGCACTGCAAGAATCTTTTCTGATAGGTTGATATTTTATGGATATTTATAAATATGTGTGCAGTGTGGGGGAACAGGTAGATGCCCCAGTTGAAGTCTACTTAAGACGAAACGCGCAGGGCGAGGTGCTACCTATTCCCACACTGCTTTTAACCTTTAATTGTGATCACTTTTATACATTTTTATTCATTTTTGTAATGGTGGTTTTCGTTCAATAAAACCTTCCATGCTGATCTGCACTATTGGAGTTCGTCTCCTTTCTCCTCTCTCCGCATGTTTTTGAGAAATATCACTTGAGATCGTTGACCCTATTCCAAGTGGTCTTTTTGGTCATCAGTCCTATACCCTGCCTACCGGTTGGATCAACCCTTCCGAATCCGTGGTCTTGTTTTTGAGGTCGTGCTCCATCGTCCATCTTGGGTTCTCCGAGGTTTGGTTGCCATTACATCACAGCGACAACTCCACAGACTTCATCGGTCCATCCCAGAGACGTTCTACCCATCGGTGTTCGGATCCTACAGGCTTGTTTGACTCCCTGTCGCTGACAGGGAGTCCACTCGTTCTGGTAAGCATACATCCTTTTCTCTATATCGATTCAAGGTGTTTGAAAAGAGGATCTAGTCCAAGCCATTCCGTGTCTCTGAAATTTACACCGTTTCATCACATTTGGGATTTTGTTATCACTATTTTAGTGTATATAAACACTTTGGACTTTTGTATCTATTCCTATTTTACTATGCTATTATATATTATATATATATATATTTATATTTTCATTTGTATTCCATTTTGTCTCATCCTACCCGAGTAGCGTGTCTCATATAAAGTCCCAATGCCCCCTATGTTCCATGTTTTTCTTTTTTATTCAATATATCGGGGGTGGAGACCTATGCACTGGATGGTCAAGGTCTCACACAAAGTCCCAACAATTTTCATTTCTTTTTTCAATTCAATTAATTAGGGATGGAAACACACACTCATCTATTGTTTTTACTCCATGGATTACTGTTGATATGCATCAAGCGCCAACATAGGTTTTTTTCAATATTGGGATATTCTGTTTAGTTTTTGCTTTTTGTCTCCTTTCATTGGTGTGTGGACAGCACTCGGGGTTTGATCCCACTCACTTCCGGGAGCTGCGACGTGCACCGTGTCAGTTCCCTACCCCCTCATTCTTTTGATTACGGGATGTGGGGGCGTGTACCCACTGCGCGTCGGCGCCACGCCTTACACGCACGCACAGCTGACGTCAAGTTGACGCCGCGTGCTGGCGTGTTAACTGACCACCTGCGTGCAATTACTGACGGAGGTTTAGGTGCCTACATATGGGCGGATATCTGCCTATGTGTGGTCGCCTCCTCTCTCAGAGCACGATACAGCGTGACGTTGGTGGGACACTGTTGGCTGGCAGTCTGGCCTCCATTCCATCATGTATACAGGGACCTTACATTTTATGGTGGCACTTCTACTTCTTATATTCACTCCTATTATAGGTAAATCTAACATTGCTTTGTGGTGTTATGTTTTTTCTGGGGGTTTGTTACTCTTTATTTTCTGTACTTCACCTCCAGTCCCTCCTACACTAGGAGGTTGTCCACTTTGCACAATATCACTTACCCATTTTTCTTTCTTTCCATTGCCCCTTCACACAGTCCCTGTTATAATACCCACATGCTCACTATACATTATTTATTACAGTACACTTCTATGGCTCATACTGATTATCACAGCGTTGGAAGGGGGATTTTGTCCGTACACCTTTTTTCAATTTTGTTCCCTGGATGGCCCAATCCTGCTGCCGCTTTCGTCACCACCTCAGCTCCCGGGGGGATGATTGTTCATCCCCAGTGCATCATACCATAATTATTTCTACTACTTACTTGTTACTACTATTATACCATATACCCACAGGTAAGAGTGCTAGGACCATATTTATTGTTCTCTTTCTTCCTGTATTAATTAACTACCAATAATTATCTATTTACAATTCATTATAGGCATTCCCATTTAGCTGCTCCTGATGAGTGGATACAAATCCACGAAACGCGTTGAGCTTTCATATTTGATGCCATGTCACAGTATCCATGTCTACACCATGGGTTTATTGGGTTGAGCCATCAGTTTATTTATTACAATATGTTCATTATGTTTGTGCTCATTTTGGGTGTACTGTCGATATCTATTTTATCATGTGATACATTGTTTATTATGCTACCAATTTTTACTATAATATGATGTTATTAATCATGTTTTACCTACTCTGTATCATACTTATTGATTTAATTAAATGTATATCAAATAATGCATTATGCCCATCATTGTCACTACTGAACATTATGTATACCATATTTAATGTCTCATCCTACCCGAGTAGTGTGTCTCATATAAAGTCCCAATGCCCCCTATGTCCCCTATTTTTCTTTTTTTATTCATTTGTATTTCCCGTCCTGCTCTTAGTGATTATTATTTTTTGCCATCAGTATTCTGTACATCATCCTCTTGTCACTGTGATGTTCCTTGTGCTCCTCTGTTTTATATGCTCTATTTATATTTTATACATATTTTTTAAATGCATTTTTTATGGATACTTATTCTTTTTTCATTCTAGCCCGGTAGTTCTAATTTAGTTTCAATTTAGCTTTTTGTCCCCTGTCCCTAATAGACATGTGCATTCGTTTTCGTCCAAATGCATTTTCGTCCGAATTTCAGGTATTTTCGTTATCGTTTTAACAAACGATAACGAAAGTGCAGAATCCGAAAAACGAAAGATCCGACATAAACAAATGCTTTATTTTCGTTGTAACAACAGTTCGATATAGATAGGAGATTCAACGCTGACAATAACAATCTGTGTCCATTGAACATGTGGTCGAATGTGCCTAAACTTAACTCTATTAGTCCAAGATTATTCTACATAGAGAGAAAAGATTTGACGTAGAAAGGAAAGATTCGACATAGAAAGGAAAAATTCGACGTAGAGAGGAAAGATTGCTGCTGGAATTGGGTGGAATTGCAGCTAAACTATACAGAGCTGCTCCGTCGAATCTTCTTTGAACATTCGACAGACACCATGAGCCTTCAATGACAGATTCGACCTTAATTCATTTGAATTTTCAGACAAATGCAATTTTTAACGAAAAACCAAATAAATAAAAACGAATTTCGGGAGTAACAAAATAAATTTATTTTTCAGACGAAAACGAAATTCCGAAACGAAATATTTCAGTGTGCACATGTCTAGTCCCTAATACTATACTTTTGCCCAAGCCAATGGTTGTCCATGCCACGAACCAAGCCTAAAAAATGGCCACTGTAATGTGTCTATGTAAGACCATAGTATCATGGCCGACGCCATTCATTTCAATGGCAGGCTATGAGAAAATGGCCGCCGTCCATCTAATTGTATACACTATTTAAAGACAGGATTCCTACTTAGTGCCAATCCCTGATGAAGTCACGTGACGTGACGACACACGTCAGGATTGGAGCACTGGGTACTATTCACTTTTGACGGAAGGATACGAGCTTGGCGCTTGTAGTTGGCTGTACGTTGTTTTATACCAAATGTGAGTTTGTTTTATTGTTATTATTTTAATAAATCGTTTTTAAATACGGGATCACGCTATGGGCATCTCTCTTTTCTATCCTTAAAAAAACAACATACCGAGTTTACACCAGAAGGGCTCTGGATCAAAGGCAGTGCCAGGACTATACTCAGAGGCTTATGAACTTGGCGTTCGTGAATTGATGTCTATGCTTCTTATTTAAAAAGTGAGTGTATCACTTTTGGGTCTGCTTTTCATCCATTCCCCCCTTGTTTATTTTATGGAATTATTCTATGAGTTTTATGTTTCCTTTATGCCTTAACCTGCTACTGAGACCATTCAAGAAGTATCAAAACTATCTAAACCAGGAGGGAATCATTGAACATTGCACCTGTGATTTATCAATGCTGTATACCTTACGGCAGTAAGGTGAGCGGCATGCAGATACACAGGTGTCATCACTGAAGATTTGTGTGTTTTTTTCACCACTCATTTGCCATTGGTGGTGGGATTTATTTTTTTATCAGATACAGACTTTTATTGGATTTGTCACTTATTACTTTGTATTCTGACACAGGCTTGTTGGATCATTCAGCTTGGTTTATCACGCTTTTTCACAAGATATTCATCACATCATTTATGCAGCTATATGTTGGATTTATACGTTGAATATATATTTTCTATATACATGTATTCATTTTGTTCTCACAGTTCACACATATTATTCATTTTGTACACTCTCTCTTATTTTGCACAGCGCAAATACCACTATTTATTCATCTATTCCCATTTTTTTGTTTAGGATCAGATTTACAGGTTTTTGCAGCAGTGCCCCCTAGATTTTATAATTTTTTAGACAGCACGGGAGTTATATATTTACACTAGCCATAATAAAAGCTACCCTGAGGACCAGCAGCGGGGTTCCCTGGATTCTTGGTCATTTGGCCGAGACACCAGGGACTGCGTCCTGTCTAATCCACACATGGACGGACAGCCAGTCCTTTAGACCAGCCAGGTAGAGGAGCACACCTAGGCCCTGCGCATAGGAGGAAAAAAGAAGAACACTAGGTGGGCTCAAATGTATATTAGTTCAGTCCTGGAGGCATGGGGGGGGGGGTCAGAGCCTATACCCAGCTGTGCTGCCATGGAGCCGTCAGGAAAGTATTTGCTGTCGCTTTATCGAGTAAAGTGCACTATGTCACTTGTAATGTTATTGGTTTTGTAGGGCAAGTGTACAAGGCTCTTTTTTTCTGGCATGTGACAGACATTCACATACGGTACGTGCATTTATCAACACTTCCTCCTCATCTAAATTCTATCTCCTAGGGTGTTTTGCAAATGACGATATAATTCTGTAATGCAGATCCCTAGAGTGTTCTCTAGACTATTTCTCTATGTACGTGGAAATATTTGGCCTGGTAACACGATGTCAGTTCAGTTCATCCAGTCTGTGATGTTTTGAAAGTCTCCAGATATTTCACACCCAGAAAAATAACCGCTTAAGCATAGTGAAGAATGGTTTACATACTGTTCTCATGACTGATACTGCATTCTCCAAAACCATAAAGAGAACACGATCAAATATGTACATTATATCAGGCATCATGTGCTGATGCTGTTGCAACTGTAAAGTTGTTAAAACATACATCTATCAACAGGAGAGCCTTTCATTTGTCATTAAATGACAAGTGGAACTGAAAGAATTTTGCATATGTGTTGAGTTGTTGTTTAACTTAAAGGATTTATTTAGGGTATGGAGAAGACTGTTGGTGATTAAAAGTCAACCACAAGCAAACTGTACCTACCATTAATGTGTTGTTCTTGAAGCTGCTATGCAGGTTTGGGTGTTATGTCAAAATTCCAAGACAACTGACCAAAACTGAAGTGTGTTAGCACGTGTGTGTTTCAATTTCTGTGCCGCAGAGCTCAGCAGATCAAACTAAGCTAATAAAATGTTCTGTTCTCCAGAATCAATAAGAGCTGTTCTTCTTGTGCTTCATGTGTCAGCTGTAATTATATTCTGGTGGAGACGGCCAAAGAAAGAGAGTGCCTCCCACTAACTCTCAGTGGTCTAAAAGCAGGGAGGGTACAATTAGCAAAATATTCTGTGTAAACCAAGAGCTCAAAGCATGTAAAAAGGAGGATAAAGGAGTAATTTATAAATACACAAAAAAGAAAAGGGTAGAAAAGTACCAACAAAAATCTACAAATATTATGGGTTAACCCCAGTGTAGATTATTGGAAACCACCAATAAGGAAAAAAATGTAAGTATATGTGAACACACAACTGTTAAGACACATGGTAAATAAGTACATAAGGGGAAACATATTAATACTTGCTTTAAAAAATGCAATCCCTCTTACCTTTTTAATTATTTTACTGCTTGCTTACATGACCACACTGTTTTTAATTCCCCTTCCGAACAGCAAGTGAAATGCACTTGATAATGTCACACACAGATAGGGAACTATGCTCCCCATCTGTGTGCAATGCTATGTCCCCACCATTATTATTATTATACAGGATTTATATAGCGCCAACAGTTTGCGCAGCGCTTAACAAAATAAAGGCAGACATTACAATTACATTACAATTTGGTAGAAGAGGAATCAGAGGGCCCTGCTCGTTAGAGCTTACAATCTAAAAAGAAAGGGTCAATTGATACAAGAGGTAATAGCTGTGGGGGATGAGTTTATGGAGGAAGTAAAACAGTGTTAGTTATAAGCAGGATAGGCTTCTTTAAAGAGAGAGGTTTTCAGGGATCGTCTAAAGATGGATAGATTAGGGGACAGTCGGACAGATTGGGGTAGGGAGTTCCAAAGGATGGGAGAAGCTCTGGAGGAATCCTGGAGGCGAGCATGGGAGGAGGTGACAAGGGAGCTAGAGAGCAAGAGGTCTTGGGAGGACCGAAGAGAGCGGCATGGTTGGTATTTTGGTACTAGGTTAGTGATGTAGCTGGGGGCAGAGTTATGGATGGCTTTGTAAACTATTGTTAGTACTTTGAATTTTATTCGTTGGGTGAGTGGAAGCCAGTGGAGGGATTTGCAGAGAGGGGTGGAGGGGAGCATGGTGGGGACACGGCTGAGAAATTAACTAGGGGAGATAAAGGCACGCCATGCATTGGCATGGCATCCTGTATCTTCTTACAGCAAGCCTTTGGATGCAAATTGACCACAGAACCACAGATCCATTTTCATGCTTGCTGTGGTCAGTTTACATCAAAAAAATAGGGTATTGGCAGCATCAACCAGGTACTTGACATGTAAGGTGACAATGAAAGTAATACAGAATATAACGTGAAGTGTGTACATGGACCGACACACATCAATTTTTACATTTTAAGATTGCACTCAAATAGATTTTCACAAATATTGTAAAGCAGTGGCGTCTGGAGCTGTATATTTGGGGGGGGGGGCGGCAAACAAGACACCCACCTCTCTCCATTCGGTTGGACGCTCAGTCAAACCCCCCACCCCCTGTTGCTCGCTCATCCCACCACCAACCCTGCACTTACCCCATCTAGATCATGGGCAGATTCAGCTCCTTCCTGCGTCTCCTCCTCCTCGGCGGCAGCTTCCTCCTTAGTAGCTTCACCCTGTGTCTCCGGCTTCACGGTGGCTTCCCTCTGCGGCCAATATGATCGCTTCTCCTCATGGCCAATTGGGTCTTAAGACCCACTTCCTGATTGGCCGGGAGGAGAATTTAGGAAGACGATATCGAATATTAATTCGCTATTATCACACAATTGTCACCCCAATCCCAGCCTTTTTTGAAGCCAATCAGAGCCTCAGGGTCTATTAACAATTTCACCCCCGAAAGGATTTGCCCCCTTAATGACCAGGCCATTTTTTTGCAATACGGTACTGTGTCCCTTTAACTGACAATTGCGTGGTCGTGCGACTCTGTAGCCCCAAAAAATTGGCCTCCATTTTTATCCACAAATAGAGCTTTCTTTTGGTGGTATTTGATCACTTCTGCGGTTTCTATTTTTTGTGCTATAACCAAAAAAGACTGACAATTTAAAAAATTGTACATATACCAAAAAATATATAAAAAAAATAATTTATTCATTAGGCTGATATATATTCTTCTATATATTTTTGTAATAGACGTATATTTATTGTTTTTTCCAAAAGTTATTGCGTCTACAAACTACAGGATAGATTTAGGGACTTTTTTTATTGTTTTTACTGGTAATGTCGGCGATCTACAATTTTTAGCAGGACTGCAACATTGTGGTGGACAAATCTGACCCCAAATTACACTTTTTGGGGACCAGTGACATTATTTAATTGATCAGGGCTATAAAAATGCACTGATCAATGTAAAAATCACACTGGCAGGGAAGGGGTTAACACTAGGGGGCGATCAAGGGGTTAAGTGTGTTCCCTAGGTGTGGTATAACTGTAGGGGGGATGGGCTTACTGGAACATGACAGAGATTAATGTTCCCAATCACTGGGAACAGTAGATCTCTGTCATGTCACTGGGCAGAACGGGGAATCGCCTTGTTGCACCCCTAATGGACTGTCCGCCACTGTTGTAAAGTACTGTACTTGGGGGGGGTCTAAAAGCCTATATAAAATGCCTTACTGCCCCTGTAGTCAAGGGTGGAACACTCATATACTGAAAGGCATAGAAGAGAGCCACTATAGAGCACTGCATAGTGCAGAAGTTATTACTTTAACCCAGGGGTAGGCAACCTGGGGCCCTCCAGCTGTTGTGGAACTACATTTCCCATGAGGCATTGCAAGGCTGGCAGTTACAATAACTCCCAGAGTCATGATGGGACTTGTAGTTCTGCAACCGCTGGAGGGCATCAGATTGCCTACTACTGCTTTAACCCATGGGTGTCCAATGTGCGTCCCTCCAGCTGTTGTGGAACTAAAAGTCCCATCATGACTCTTTGGGAGTCATGATTGTAACTTTCAGCCTTGCAATGCCTCATGGGACTTATGGCAACTAGCATGTTGATTGTCTTTGTCCATTATGAAATCCTGAGTTAATTATGAAAACAATCAGGAAGTGTAGACAGCAGGAAAAGAGTGCATTACTTAGTAAATAAGCACAGAATGCTATATATATATAGCTCTTCTAATTCTGGATTCTGTGACTGTGCCACGACCTAAATAGTATTGTGACCTCAGTTAGTTACTATGCTGATGAAGAGTAATATCTTCTAACCAGTGTTTAGCAAGGCACCTTTGATGTGTCCAGGAAGTAGATTCAACAACTGACAGAAGAGACACTTGGCACTTGTTACCATCTCCAGTTGCCAATGTGTGATATTTTTTTATAATTATACAGTTGCAATCCTCATCCCTGTGGGTTTTGGTTCAGTGCTCCCCTTAACTACCAAACAGGGCATATTATTATTATTATTCAGGATTTATGGAGTATCAGCAGTTTGTGCAGCACTTTACAAAATGAAGACAGACAATACAGTTATAACACAATTCAATACTAGCAGAATCAGAGGGTCCTGCTCGTTTGAGCTTACAACCTGAAAGCTACATAGATCTGAGTTTTTTTCTTCTTCATTATTCAATTTTATTTCCAAGGATCCATGAGCAATGTGCAATTTATAGCAATGAAGGAGTTTACTAAGCCCGAAAAGTGGAGGTATACAACAAACTGTTATGCACCAATACAGGCTAGGGTACTTTGACCGCAGATATTATCTTACTGGCAATGGGCAAGAAGTTTAGTTTTTTTCTATAACTGTACATATTAGCACTTGACTTTTACAAGTAGTATATTTTATTTATTATGAACATAATTTCATCACAATTTAACTTCCTGCTGCCTGCCCACAGTAGATTTACTGTGGGTGGGCAGCACAGGCAGGCTGGACCTGTACGTCGCCGGCTTGCTTCTGGGTTTGGGGCACGCATGCGCACACCCCCTACCTACCTGTGCTGAGATTGGACACAGCACATGTTTGACAGCTGATTTCAGCCAATTATTTTGGCTGAAGTCAGCTGATTGGCTGTGTGCGTTGCCGGCTTGCTTCTGAGTTTGGGGCATACATGCGCACACCCCCTACCGACCCATGCTGAAATTGGACACAGCACGAGTTTGGCGGCTGATTTCAGCCATCCAATGATTTTGGCTGAAGTCAGCTGATTGGCTGTGTACTCTCTGTACTCTGTGTACTGTGGACAGCGAGAACAGGGAGAAAAAAAACAGCCAGATAGTAAAGTAAAAGTAGCACACATTTCACACATTACACACTGTTAAGAACACAGTTAACCCCTTGATTGCCCCTAGATGTTAACCCCTTCCCATCCAGTGTCAGTGTACAGTAGTTTCACTGATCACTGTATTAATGTCACTAGCAATGTCAGTGTCAGTTAGTGACCCTCATAGATAGTATCTGTTAGCGTCAGATTGCCCACCACCCTATCACAGTAACACTATAGGTCACTGATCACCGCTATTACAGTATGGCGTTTATAGCTGCGTAAATTCCAGTATACATACCATAGTTTATAGATACTATAACTTTTGCACAAAACAATTATTATACATTTAATGTGATTTTATTTTTTATCAAAGACATGTAGCAGAATACATTTTGGCATAAATTTATGAAGACATTTTATTTTTATTGGATATGTTTTATACCAGAAAGTAGAAAATACATTTTTGTTTCTCAAACTTTTAGTGTTTATATAACAAAAAAAAACCTAGTGGTAATCAAATACCACCAAAAGAAATCTCTATTTGTGCAAAAAAAAAATATAAAAATGTAATTTGTGTACAGTGTTGCATTTCCATGCAACTGCGTTAAAGTAGTGCAGTGCTGAATAGCCAAAAATCCTCTTGTCATGAAGGGTGGTCAAGTGGTTAATGGTTAAAGTTTTCTTTTTCTCAGTTTATTCATTTATTACTTTTAACATTTTTCTCACATAACTCAATTATCTTAATATACATTCTACATAACACAATCATCTTAATATACATTAATATACATTCTATTTTACTTTGTAAATTACTACTTTGAAGCAAAACATTTCCACAAGTAAAATATGAAACAACATTGATACAAATTTTTGACACTTTCAATGACAGATAGAAGCAATGGATTGAGGGATTTTTATTTGGCTGCATCTGGTATGAACCCATCAATTTACTAGAAGTCTATGTTCTAAGAAAATGAAAAATTCCACTAATACAAACTGGGATTATCTTAACCGGGTTTTTATGCAAGAGAATTTAATCTATTCGCAGGCTTCATTATAACATATTTGCAAATTATGCATCTTACTGATTACACATTGGTGATAATTTTTGTCTTTGTAATTATACACACGGTTTAATAATAGTTTGCTAACTAGTCTATTAATTGAATCAATAGAATATCATTGCTAAATGTCTTCTGTCACTGATAGAGATGAGCACATTTTTAATACCTCGCTCCAAAAAGCAAATCTTTGCAATCAGCTTCAGTTATCAGATATCAAAGTGGTATAAAAATAGATTAAATATCTGAGGATAATACCTCTCATGCACTAGTTTTGTAAAGATAATTGTTATGAATTATTTCTACCTCCATCAGACTGCAAAATGCAGAGAGATTCCTTTACTTCTCATTTTTCTCTTTTGTAGGTAAAAGGTGACAAATAACCTTTCACAAAAACAAAGTACCGGTATCTGCAGATTCATGAACAAGCTTGTTAGCAAATATATTTTGGAGATTACCAGTTTTTTGATCAGTAGACACTCTAGTGGGGATGTGGATTGTTTTTTCATTCAAGAGTTGTATAAAAAAAAAAAAAAAAAACTGGCATTGTTCCTATTTTATTGCAAAATTACAGCACTGATGAAACAAACATGTGGTATTACTGCCAGTCTGAAAAACAGCGTTATATACACATAGTTTGAATAGCTTAAGTCTATATTTAACTAAATGTAAAACAATGATAGAAACATGTTGTCCATGATCCCATATTATTTTTGCATTGTATCAAAACAAAGGCAGACGTCATAATTTTTTTTTACATTATTTATTCACTTATCCATTAATGCACCATTTGAATATTAAATCTAAAGGCAATTCTTGTTTTTTTGGTAAGAAATTTTAGGTTTTTATTGTTTGTGTGCCCAGCCCACTAAGGAGATTCACCCACTCTGTTTGTTCTGGTGACCAGCAGAGAAATAGAGAGTAAATCTTCCAACAGAGACACGTGTTATAATGAAAAATGTCTAAAAGGGGATTTTCATCTTGGAACAATCTGCCCTATCTTTCTGTTAATGTGCACCTGTGTCTATAGCAGCCTTTTGCAACCAGGGTGTCCAGGCACCATGGGGTGCCTTCAGGTGTCTTTAGGAGTGCCTTGGCAACACGCTATGAAATTGCCCAAAAACTGTATACAAGTCAGCAACCTTCTAGCCCCCAGTGTCCTAACAATCAATGATGTTATCGGTTGATAAGGAGGCTGTCGGGCACCTGCACAGCATCCTTGTTTGCCCCTCCCCTGCCCCACTCTATCAGCTCCAGAGTCACATTAGCTGAGTGAGGGGGAGTGACTGAGGTAGAAGAGAAACATTGGAATACTAATCAGTACCAGTGTGCAAAGGTGTATTTACTTTGGAAGAATAAATCACTGCTAATGTTGGGTGTCCCACAGATGTGGATGCTGCTACATTATGCAAAAATATACGTTTATTTTTAGAATGGGGTGCCTCGAAATTGTGTGGAATTTTAAAGGATGCCCTGACTGAAAATAGGTTGAGAAACACTGGTCTATAGTCATTATCATTCAATTGTAAGTCTGGATTGGTTGGCCAGATACGGGTGGGGTGTTTTTTCTTTTGTTTTTTTATCTCCAGATATTTATTTGTGCTTCTCCTGAGGAAGCAAGTTTTACCTGAAACACGTAAAGAGAAAATCAGCACAGATCATTCATATGTGATGAAAGGTTTTCAATTCACCAATTTAAAAGTCAGCAGCTAAAAAAAGTGTAGCTGCTGACTTTTAATAAACAGACACTCACCTGTCCCACGGTCCAGTGATGCAGGCGCAGGAAGCCTTGCTCTTCTCCCTCTCCTCTCCGCGGTGCTGGCATTGTATGTGTGGGTGCCCGACTGTGGCTTCACAGAGGAGAGGAGAGAGATCGAGAGAGCGCACACTACGCCAGCCGCCATTCCCTCCTGTGTGCAGAGCGGTGCTGAGCAGTGGATGGACAGGTAGAGTGAAGAGGTGCTGAGAGGAGGAGTTTCAGGAGGCCGAGTCAGTACAGGAATCACTGCTTGCAGGCAGCAAGGTGCCATGAAATATGTAGTCCTTATAAATTGAAAGTAAACATCAGAGGAGAAGCTGCAAAGCATGCAGGGAATCTAGGAAGTTGTGGAAAGAGATGGCCAGCAGACAGGCAGAACTCACAACATGAAAGGATATTTTTCAATTGCACCTGCTGAGCTGAGCCGTCCCAGGAAAGATCTCTGGAAACCTTGGGAGAGGGTCCAGCTTTATCTAATATCCTAGTGGCGATACCAGGCTTATCTAATTCTTAATTGTCGTGAGTGCATCACCAAAGGGGTGTTCACATGGTGGATCGGTGACGGTATACAGGAAAGGAACGTTTTAACACATGTGATGGGACACGGCTCTGTACACTGATTTAAGGACTTTTGCATGGACTTTGATGTTGCTCCCTGATGTTTTCAGCCCACTGAATGCTATCATATTGCACTGAATATTTTAGGATATTCTGCTAGTGCTGTTAATGCTGCGATTTTTAGCTATGCATATTTTTTTTGAATATTTTGTACTTTTATAATAGCTGCTATAGTGCGTGACTCTTAAATCATTGGAGCACTGGGATCAGTTGCACTTGGTGTTACTGATATTTTGTACTATTTTGTGTAGTGGAAGAGAAGCACCTGAGATTTTGGTTAAGGGCTGGTTCACATTATAGAAATTTATTCCAGGTGCGTATCAGATGTGGTTCTGAATGCACGTTTTTGATGTGTTTTCAATGCATTTTTTCCCTCTTTTTTTCAAAGTTCCTGGGAGGTTTTCTTGCTCTACTGCATTTTGTATGCATTTAGATCCATTTTGGTGTTTTTTTGATGCATTTTGCTGCATTCCAGTAAAGTTTTGTGCAGAAAAAATGGAGCACGTTCTGTTTTTTTTTCTGCATTGGAATGCACTGGAACTGACCGCACTGACCGCACTGGTGTGAACTAGGCCATTTGAACCCATATTATCTCCATGTGTTTTGATGCAGAAAAAAATGCACTGGACTGCACCGGGTGTGAACCAGCAGATGGTAGCCACATGACAAAAATTACTGAATCTTCAATTGCTTGTACAGTACTTGACAAAATTTGGAGGAGAACTTAAAATAATGTGACTTGGAATCCTACAATCTCTTTTAAGAAAATGTAGACAGTGAGAGGGGTCGAAAGACATACCCTTTATTGGAAGGAATAGAAACATTTTAGTGAGACAATCCACTACTACCAATCCATCCTTTAGATTGCAGAAGTTCTATAATGAAATCCATTGCCTACATGCGGTTTAGACATGTAGGGACTGGAAAAGGGTGGGAAAATTCCCAAGGCTATCGACTAACCTTGGCACAGGCACAAGCAATAAAGGTTGAAACAAATGCTCTACAGCCTCTAACTAGACTTGGTGGTTGGGTGCTTCAAAACTGGGACAGCAGTAGGAGAGACTTTAGCTTTTCAAAGGTGGACGGGGCTTCAGATAACCAGGAAAAAGAAATGTGCGGGCTAGTGAGCTGGGTAAGGGGGATGAAAATTGAAAAAAACCCTAATGAAGTGGCGATTCAAATTTGCAAAGCCCAGAAAGTGTTGGGTTCCCTTTCTCTCAACAAGAGCTGGCTAATCCAAAACTGCCAAAGCCTTGTTAGGATCCATGGAAGCACCTTTGGGGAAGAAGAGTAGTTTAAAAATGGTGGTACTTTCAAATTTGCAGTTTGCCAGTTTGGCATAGAGGCAATGAAAATGAAGGTGGCCTAAGTTTCGATGTTTCTCCAAGGATGAAGAGAAAATAGGTCATCAAGTAGATGACCACAAAGACATCAGTGAAGTCTCTGAAGATGTCATTCGGAAAATGTTGAAAATAGCCAGAATAATACCAGGCCCGAAGGGCATCACAGGATACTCTAAATGTCTTATTCATCTCCCTCTAGGATCTTGATAGCATTGTAAGCCCCACTTAAATCCAATTTAGTGAAAATCTTCATTAATCAGAGATTCTGGAATAGTTTGGGAAACAGAGTAAGTAGGTAACCTTTTGTTACGGTGGTGATTTTATTTGAATCACGATACATGGACACAGGGTGTTGTCCTTTTTCTCAATAAAAGAGATGCCCACCCCAGATAGAGATGTCAAATCCTTTTGTTATTTTCTATAAAACAAACACCCTGAAAGTTGACCAAATAGGACTTCTGCAAGGGAAAAGATGTTGATCAGACAATTGTTCTGAATGACTGAAGCAGAAGTGAGAGAACAATGCCCACTTTGGTGGACTTTTTGGGTGTAGGACCTGGACCATGAAGACAAGTAAAGTAGGCAAGCACTATGAATGATCTACCAGGAATTTGCCCTTAAGCTGTGAAAAGTACTTTTTTTTGCATTACAGCACTTAATTTTTCTGCATGCTGCTCCTCAGACGGATTTTATTTTGCCTTTAATGATGCAGGCTACATTGCTCTGTGCGTATTGATCGTTTGGGTTTACTTTAGTGCACTGGCATGAGCTCACATTTTTGGGGATACACTCTGTTTACAGTGATGTAGCCTAACAGAAATTCCTTAATTAGGAACCAGACAGTCTAACTCACGACCTTTAAAACTTGTGGTCTATAAAACATTCTTGAATCATGTGCTGATAATCTGTACAAATGTTTTCTGCTTTGTCACAATCTATTTTTTTTTAATCAAAGATGGAGTCTGCCTGGTTTATTCCATCTTGAATTGACTTCTATGTAAAAGACTTAGATTCTGTGCAGCAAATATGTATAATTTTTAGTGTCAGAAAAATAACAATCTAATTCAGGGTTTCTCAACCTTTTTACTTTGGAGGAACCATTGGCAAAACATTTGAGCTCTCAGGGAACCCCTGAAATAATGTTCACATCTACAGCTCACTTAACATTGGTGTGATAAGAGAGCTGTTGATAGAACAACAAATATTTTTAGAAATAGCATTAAATTATAAAATCAATATTACAATGTACCTACTTAATGTGAAACTTGTATTTTTTTTTTACGCAGATGCTCAATTTTGGGTTTACCTTGACGTAAACAGATTACAGGGGGGCAACGGGTACAGGAAATCAGGAGGGCACAGTACACAGCACACACTAAATGGGGGTCAGCAGGACACGTTACATGTAGGAAGCAGGGCACATTACATGGGGGAAGAAGAGCACATTGCATGAGAGCAGGGCACATTACTTGAGACTAGAGCACATTACATTCTACATGAGCAGAGCTTATTATACAGTAGCAAGGCACATTACATGAGAGCAGGGCACATTACATGAGGGGGGGACACATTAGATGGGAGCAGGGCATATTACATGAGAGTAGGATACACTACGGGGATCAAGGCACATTATGTGGGAGCAGGGCACATTATTTGAGAGCAGGGCATATTACTAGTCACACAGCAGGGCACATTGTATGGGGCATACAGCAGGGCATATTTCAAGGGGCATAAAGCAGGGCCCATTGTGGGGCACACTGCAGGACACATTACAGGAGGGTGGGGAACAGTGCACCACAGCTAGCACCATCACAGCCGTTAATTTCCTTTGTGTACCCTTACAAATTCCATGCAGGGTCATTTCAATTATGAAAATGGCAATAAGGACAGATGAGAAAAATTAGATATTGCAGGGAAGGGAAAGAAAGGTAGCAAATGCTGCCGAACTTGGCACATCTTAATACAAGGACCAATAGTAACTGTGGAAGATAAATTTATTCTATTTTAATAAAAATATTCTTTTTTTTTCAATAGACATCTCTTAATGAATGAAGCAATGGTATAGCATTTGTCTAATATGCTTTGTTTTAAAGAATATCGTCTTAGCAATTTTAGGAGTGATTAACTTAAGTTGATCTATATAATGTGCTTTACTTGTCTGGGGCTATTTTTACATGACCAAGCACTATAGTAATCTGTTGGGACTTGAGTAAATTTAGCCTCTTAACCTAAAGGATTAGTGTCACTTTAATATGTGAAATTTACATTTGATGTAAACAAACACAAAATCAACTTCAAGGCAATTCACTTTTTTGCTTCCATTACTGTCTGCAATAATGGACCCTAATAAGCAAAGTTAAGTAATGAAAGTTCAGAGAACTTGATTATTTATTTTAGGAGCCATCTGCTACAGTAAACCTGCTTGGGTAAGTATAACATGAATATGCCAACCTTTATAATTGCAAGGAATATGTTCATCCCAGAGAATACAAAACATTTCTTAATAAAAACAAAAACCTTAATTGGATTGCAAATGATTTCTCTGATAGCATTTTCTTTCTCTTTTAAAAAAAATGGTTCAAATTTATGCTTCCTATAGATGTGCCTATTTAGTAATGGAGTGATTTTAGCAGTGGACACCGTTTTCTTTATATCCCTGAATATATAATAAATAGACAAACAACAGTAGCATGATAACGTAGTAGCATGATCATGTTCTTCCTGTAACAGATATCTACCCAAAGTATGATATGACGTGCACACAAACACACACTCAGTTTTGCAATATTTGTTTAGTATTTTTAATTTTCAGCCATTTGTAAATTTTATTTTGCTTACTATTTTTTTTTAATTTAAGTTACGATCAAATTTATATATTTTTTCTATTTTATTGATTTTTTTGTTCTGCAAGCCAGAAAAAGAAAAATATGAAAATGGAACACAAAAGTTCATTATAACACGCATGCTAGAACAATACTAAAAGTTTACCGGAAATGTTTACTGATGGTAGAAAGAGGAAATGGGAGCAAATATTGGACAGACAGGGGATGAAAGTTTATGGTGGGAAGCAAAAATTGATGGTAGGGCAGGGAAATGGCTAACACAGGATGGTAGGAGCTGATGGTAGATGGGTGGGGGAGGTGCACCTATGGGTAGGGAATAAAGAATATTATTAGTGATGGGGAGGTTGGGATCTGAAGGGCAATGAATGGGAGTGGATGTAATGGGGAGAGTATGCATTGTAGTTTCAGCTTGGTTTTACAGCATGGTCGAAAGAGAGGGTGAATAGAATTTGCACACAGTGCTATAGATTTTATTGATGGCTTGGAAGGGAAGGAAGAGAGATATACAGGATAGGAGTCTAAAGCTGGCCATACACTAGTAGAATTTCATTGGAAAATGTTTGTTTTGTTCAATTTCCTTATCATTAGTGGGATCAAATTGATGTTTGTTTTTAGCCACAGTGAGGAGCAAATTCGAAGGAGTTGGTGGGAAACTTTTCGAACAAACAAATTTCTAACAATGAACTGGGTTTTTGTTTGGAAAAAGGTCTTTCATGGAATCAATGAATGTACTGATGAGAAGTTTTGTATGAATGTTCATACCTACTAGTATATAACCAATTAAAGATCAGAGAAAACAGAGAGTTTGCGTTATCTAGGGTAGATGAAAGAGAGCTAGGAGCAGAAGAGTGGTAAAAAAGACACCACACACAAATACTTCAATTGACCATGCTTTTGTCTTTATTTTATTTTTGAAAGATAAAGTTAATTTTAATTCTGTGCACCTGGCTCATTCACAACATGTGCGTTGAACTGAGCTGATATGCATTGATCAACGCAGGCTCAATGCAAGGACAGAATGAAAACAGACGTGCTCAGTGCCTGTTCACACCATACATGTACGATGGGGTGCATGGTGTAAAATTGCAGCCTGTCACAACATATTAACATAAGTTGAATGGATTGCATTTTGTTAATTCTGAAAAAAGTAAAAAGACAAAGAAGGTAAAAAGTGCAATGTGTTGCAACAAGCATAAGCATGCAGGCTGATGTGAATGTGCCTTTGTGGTATATATGCTTACTTGTTGTCTTAGGATAAGAGAACAGAAAGACCTATAAAAAGGAACATTTAAGTGAAAATAAACATGCTCTACTTCTTTAGCAAATTACCCTACTGCACACCCTACATCAGGAAACACCCTGAAAAATACCATCTAGCCATTACTAGAGTATGTACATGTAGACAGGAAGTGGCTGCAAAGTTGCTGCAGTAGATTTAAAGTAGCATTGCAAAGGATTAAAAAAGTAAAACAGTATTTTATTTTTAAAAAAGGGGGATATTTTTTATTATACACCATACCAAACTAAATTCTTTAGCAAACAAGAGTTTACATGAGGGAATTAGTAATGAGGGAAATCATTTTTATATATGTTTTGAGTCACCAATGCCAAAAAGTATAGTGATAAAGAATTCTGACTTACCTCTGACATTTTGTTGCATGCTTGTTGTTGGTTTGTGAGTCTGAAATATTAAAGTTAGACAAAGCAAGCATCTGTAGAAGGATGCCAAAAATTACTATTATTCAGTTTCCAGTGCTGTGATAGTTGGACTGCAATTACTTGGTCACGCAACACTGTACCCAAATACATTTTATACAATTTTTTGAGATAGATAGAGCTTTTTTGGGGGGGGTATTTAATAACCCCTTGATTTTTATAAATTGTTTTCAATATTTTTATTGAAAAGATTTCAGTGTGTACATAGCAATAATGACGCTTAAAGCGCTGGTAATAACAGAAGATTTACAAAGTGTGTAGATAACATTACAGGTGTATATAAAAAAAAAAAAGTAAGAAAAGGAAAACGAACGGAACAATGCTGTTGATCTTTTATTTGTAACTATAAAAAGGAAAAAACACAAAGTTTCTGTTTTCCTGACTTGGAAAAGTAAAAATGCCAGAAAAGCACAACCCCCCCCCCCCCCAAATAACCCTTTTTGGAAAGTAGGCACCCCAAGGTAATCTCAGTTTTTGCCACATTTGTTTTTAATAAAGAAACATGCAGGTATTTTGGGGGTTAAAACTCACTTGACGCTACATGCTTCTCCACAGTCAGCGCTGAAATCTGCTGTTTGGGTGATACAGGGGAACAGTGATGCCACTTCAGCAGTCTTGGGGCTCAGGCACCATCACAGGGGAGCGAGTCATATGTTTCCTCATACCTGTAAGTGCCAGGAATTTTTGCCATCTGAAGATGAACAAGGAGTTTGCAAGGGAGTGCAAGTATGAAGAGTATAAGGCTAAGGATACCCTTTGCAGAAACACAGTCACTTTTGCAATGCATAGAAAAGGTTACAATATTTCTTCAATAAAAAAACTGCTTTGTGTACAAATCTGTATTATATATTTGTATCAGTTTTTACCTATATTTCAACTTCTTACATACTTTGGGTTATTGGTTCAAAGTTATAGAGTTTAATATCTATACAGTATATACTGAATGTAAACAGTTACATTAAATAATAATGTAGAAATACACATAAAGAATGCTCTCAGTTCCCATATGCCAGTCTTTTCCAGGATATCCCATTTATAGAAATACTGCAACACATTACAAATTCTGCAGGGAGTCATATAGTTTGTAGTCTGTGATCAGTAAGCAGTAAAGGGCTGGTGAATTATTGTATGTAATCATCTAACCCATCCGCATTCCTGGCAGGCAGAATGCCATGTTATATGTCGTTCTGTCCACTGCAGTGATTTTCTGAGAGAATACAATTTGATTTCTATTTTACTGCTTTACTTTACTTTATGGTCTTTTTACAATTCCTCCAAAATTGTGAGGGTTATTTTACAACTGAATCAGCAAAACTTAAATTATTGTAAATTTTAAGTGCTGTATCTCGTGATGGAAAAACAGTATATGTATTCTTTTGTGTCGATGTTCACACATTTTTTTTTGCAATTTATTGATCTTTGTGGTTATAAAATGTTTTCTTAGGAGATATACAATATGTTTATTTTAACTCTTTATGAAGAGAGGATTTTATGGTTTGAGATAAAGAATGTATTTTCATATTTTCGCAGAATCAGGAATTTCAAGAAAGGTGGCTTGTAAATTATTTATTTTACAGCCTTCATGTAAAGAGATTTGGATGAAAGGTATTGCAGCCAGGGGTGACCCCGCTGAAGTTTGTACTTTAATTTGGCAAGCATTAAAGTATTATCTTGTAAAGATTCCACTCAGTTTCAGGAATTAACATTACACAGTCTAGTTCACCATTAATCTTTTAGAACAGACTTCTACAATACTGAAACAGCAATTAGATGCATCCCTTGCATATAAAACATACCAATGCTTTCCTCTAGATAGCCATACTACGCTATTCTATTGGAGCATAATGGTTGTGTGCTGACCACCACAGACACCACACACAAATACTTCAATTGACCATGCTTTTGTTTTTATTTAATTTTTGAAAGATAAAGTTAATTTTAATTCTGTGCACCTGGCTCATTCACAACATGTGCGTTGAACTGAGCTGATATGCATTGATCAACGCAGGCTCAATGCAAGGGCAGAATGAAAACAGACGTGCTCAGTGCCTGTTCACACCATACATGTACGATGGGGTGCATGGTGTAAAATTGCAGCGTGTCACAACATATTAACATAAGTTGAATGGATTGCATTTTTTTAATTCTGAATAAAGTAAAAAGACAAAGAAGGTAAAAAGTGCAATGTGTTGCAACAAGCATAAGCATGCAGGCTGATGTGAATGTGCCTTTGTGGTATATATGCTTACTTGTTGTCTTAGGATAAGAGAACAGAAAGGCCTATAAAAAGGAACATTTAAGTGAAAATAAACATTCTCTACTTCTTTAGCAAATTACCCTACTGCACACCCTACATCAGGAAACACCCTGAAAAATACCATCTAGCCATTACTAGAGTATGTACATGTAGACAGGAAGTGGCTGCAAAGTTGCTGCAGTAGATTTAAAGTAGCATTGCAAAGGATTAAAAAAGTAAAACAGTATTTTATTTTTAAAAAAGGGGGATATTCTTTATTATACACCATACCAAACTAAATTCTTTAGCAAACAAGAGTTTACATGAGGGAATTAGTAATGAGGGAAATCATTTTTATATACGTTCTGAGTCACCAATGCCAAAAAGTATAGTGATAAAGAATTCTGACTTACCGCTGACATTTTGTTGCATGCTTGTTGTTGGTTTGTGAGTCTGAAATATTAAAGTTAGACAAAGCAAGCATTTGTAGAAGGATGCCAAAAATTACCATTATTCAGTATCCAGTGCTGTGATAGTTGGACTGCAATTACTTGGTCACGCAACACTGTACCCAAATACATTTTATACAATTTTTTGAGATAGATAGAGCTTTTTGGGGGGGGTATTTAATAACCCCTTGATTTTTATAAATTGTTTTCAATATTTTTATTGAAAAGATTTGAGTGTGTACATAGCAATAATGACGCTTAAAGCGCTGGTAATAACAGAAGATTTACAAAGTGTGTAGATAACATTACAGGTGTATATAAAAAAAAAAAAGTAAGAAAAGGAAAACGAACGGAACAATGCTGTTGATCTTTTATTTGTAACTATAAAAAGGAAAAAACACAAAGTTTCTGTTTTCCTGACTTGGAAAAGTAAAAATGCCAGAAAAGCACAACCCCCCCCCCCCCCAAATAACCCTTTTTGGAAAGTAGGCACCCCAAGGTAATCTCAGTTTTTGCCACATTTGTTTTTAATAAAGAAACATGCAGGTATTTTGGGGGTTAAAACTCACTTGCCGCTACATGCTTCTCCACAGTCAGCGCTGAAATCTGCTGTTTGGGTGATACAGGGGAACAGTGATGCCACTTCAGCAGTCTTGGGGCTCAGGCACCATCACAGGGGAGCGAGTCATATGTTTCCTCATACCTGTAAGTGCCAGGAATTTTTGCCATCTGAAGATGAACAAGGAGTTTGCAAGGGAGTGCAAGTATGAAGAGTATAAGGCTAAGGATACCCTTTTCAGAAACACAGTCACTTTTGCAATGCATAGAAAAGGTTACAATATTTCTTCAATAAAAAAACTGCTTTGTGTACAAATCTGTATTATATATTTGTATCAGTTTTTACCTATATTTCAACTTCTTACATACTTTGGGTTATTGGTTCAAAGTTATAGAGTTTAATATCTATACAGTATATACTGAATGTAAACAGTTACATTAAATAATAATGTAGAAATACACATAAAGAATGCTCTCAGTTCCCATATGCCAGTCTTTTCCAGGATATCCCATTTATAGAAATACTGCAACACATTACAAATTCTGCAGGGAGTCATATAGTTTGTAGTCTGTGATCAGTAAGCAGTAAAGGGCTGGTGAATTATTGTATGTAATCATCTAACCCATCCGCATTCCTGGCAGGCAGAATGCCATGTTATATGTCGTTCTGTCCACTGCAGTGATTTTCTGAGAGAATACAATTTGATTTCTATTTTACTGCTTTACTTTACTTTATGGTCTTTTTACAATTCCTCCAAAATTGTGAGGGTTATTTTACAACTGAATCAGCAAAACTTAAATTATTGTAAATTTTAAGTGCTGTATCTCGTGATGGAAAAACAGTATATGTATTCTTTTGTGTCGATGTTCACACATTTTTTTTTGCAATTTATTGATCTTTGTGGTTATAAAATGTTTTCTTAGGAGATATACAATATGTTTATTTTAACTCTTTATGAAGAGAGGATTTTATGGTTTGAGATAAAGAATGTATTTTCATATTTTCGCAGAATCAGGAATTTCAAGAAAGGTGGCTTGTAAATTATTTATTTTACAGCCTTCATGTAAAGAGATTTGGATGAAAGGTATTGCAGCCAGGGGTGACCCCGCTGAAGTTTGTACTTTAATTTGGCAAGCATTAAAGTATTATCTTGTAAAGATTCCACTCAGTTTCAGGAATTAACATTACACAGTCTAGTTCACCATTAATCTTTTAGAACAGACTTCTACAATACTGAAACAGCAATTAGATGCATCCCTTGCATATAAAACATACCAATGCTTTCCTCTAGATAGCCATACTACGCTATTCTATTGGAGCATAATGGTTGTGTGCTGACCAATGCAGAGAGTTGAATGATTTTTTGCAACTCTGATTGTTCATTCATAAGAGTAAAAGAATAGTAAGATGTGCTGGTTGTACACCCCCCCCCCCCCATCCACAGGAGTTAAGCTACAGCAAGCAAAAGAGGTGCTTTTACATAGCCACCAATCAGAATGGCAGCAAGTACTATATGCATTTAGGAAGTTTTATCTTTTCATGACAGCACTTCTTTAATATTAAAGAGAAAAAATGTCTCTGATTAACATGAGATTATACATAATAAGGAGATAAGAGAGGGAGGCTGCTAGGGATGAGAGAAAAACAATATCAAGAGAAATAATGAAGAAGAGGAGTAGGGTAGATAGTACATGGAGGCCAACCCAGAGAAACATCTGTGCAGGGAGGAGGACAGTATGATTTCAGATGGTAAGGGTACATTCTTTACTTTGGATATACAGTGATTTCATACATCCTAAAACTTTTCAAGTTTCTAATGTACTCTAATGCCTCGTACACACGTAGGGACTTTTGCCGGCGGACCTAGTCCAGCGGACAATCCCGCGGGACTTTCCGGCTAGGTCCGCTGGACTTTCCGAGGGTGTGGACTTGCCCACACACGCACGGACTTCTCCAGCGGATAATCCGCAGGCCAAAAGTCCGCGGGACTTTTGAAAATGAACGGACTTGCCCACACACGGAGCAGTCCGTTCATTTCGAACGTAACTTCAGGTTACGTAGCTAGCGTAGGCAGTAAATGCCGCCGCGCTAGCTCCGCAAGCTGGCATGGATTTAAAGGGAATCCCCACGCCGAAAAAACGGCGTGGGGGTTCCCCCCAAATCCATGTCAGACCCTCATCCGAGCACGCAGCCTGGCAGGCCAGGAAAGGGGTGGGGACGAACGAGCGCCCCCCCCCCCCTCCTGAGCCGTACCAGGCCGCGTGCCCTCAACATGGGGGGTGCCCTGGGGAAAGGGGGGCCGTGCGGCCCCCCCACCCCAAAGCACCTTGTCCCCATGTTGATGAGGACAAGGGCCTCTTCCCGACAACCCTGGCCGTTGGTTGTCGGGGTCTGCGGGCGGGGGCTTATCGGAATCTGGGAGCCCCCTTTAATAAGGGGCCCCCCAGATACCGGCCCCCCACCCTATGTGAATGAGTATGGGGTACGATGTACCCCTACCCATTCACCTAAGGTGTAAAATGTAAAGTAAAAAAAAACACCCACACTTTTGAAAAAATAGTTTATTGCACTGCCCGGGGGTCTTCTTCCGTCTTGGGGGTCTTCTCGCCGGACTCCCCCGCCATTTACCAAGCTCTTTTACCGAGCGAGGGGAGTCCGGCTACCTTCTTCGTCGTCGCCGCCGTCGTCTGGGGGTCTCGATCCGCCTTCGGGGGTCTTCTTCCGTCTTGGGGGTCTTCTCGCCGGACTCCCCCGCCATTTACCAAGCTCTTTTACCGAGCGAGGGGAGTCCGGCTACCTTCTTCGTCGTCGCCGCCGTCGTCTGGGGGTCTCGATCCGCCTTCGGGGGTCTTCTTCCGTCTTGGGGGTCTTCTCGCCGGACTCCCCCGCCATTTACCAAGCTCTTTTACCGAGCGAGGGGAGTCCGGCTACCTTCTTCGTCGTCGCCGCCGTCGTCTGGGGGTCTCGATCCGCCTTCGGGGGTCTTCCGGGGGTCTCTTCTGTTCTTGCGGCGGTCGTCGTCTTCCGCGCCGCCGGCGCCTTGTCCTTCTTCTTGTCCTTCTTGTTCTTCTTCTTCTTCTTCTTCCGATGTTGACCCGTCGCTGTCTCTGCCCGGAATGCCTGTGCCGATCTGCGCTCGGACTTATATAGGGACATGGGGGACAGGGTCACATGCACATGTCACATGGTGACCCCGCCCCCTTGTGTTGTCACAGTCCCGGAGGATGCTGGGACTGTGACATCGCAAGGGGGCGGGGTCACCATGTGACATGAACATGTGACCCTGTCCCCCATGTCCCTATATAAGTCCGAGCGCAGATCGGCACAGGCATTCCGGGCAGAGACAGCGACGGGTCAACATCGGAAGAAGAAGAAGAACAAGAAGGACAAGAAGAAGGACAAGGCGCCGGCGGCGCGGAAGACGACGACCGCCGCAAGAACAGAAGAGACCCCCGGAAGACCCCCGAAGGTGGATCGAGACCCCCAGACGACGGCGGCGACGACGAAGAAGGTAGCCGGACTCCCCTCGCTCGGTAAAAGAGCTTGGTAAATGGCGGGGGAGTCCGGCGAGAAGACCCCCAAGACGGAAGAAGACCCCCGAAGGCGGATCGAGACCCCCAGACGACGGCGGCGACGACGAAGAAGGTAGCCGGACTCCCCTCGCTCGGTAAAAGAGCTTGGTAAATGGCGGGGGAGTCCGGCGAGAAGACCCCCAAGACGGAAGAAGACCCCCGAAGGCGGATCGAGACCCCCAGACGACGGCGGCGACGACGAAGAAGGTAGCCGGACTCCCCTCGCTCGGTAAAAGAGCTTGGTAAATGGCGGGGGAGTCCGGCGAGAAGACCCCCAAGACGGAAGAAGACCCCCGGAGCAGTGCAATAAACTATTTTTTTCAAAAGTGTGGGTGTTTTTTTTTACTTTACATTTTACACCTTAGGTGAATGGGTAGGGGTACATCGTACCCCATACTCATTCACATAGGTGGGGGGCCGGTATCTGGGGGGCCCCTTATTAAAGGGGGCTCCCAGATTCCGATAAGCCCCCGCCCGCAGACCCCGACAACCAACGGCCAGGGTTGTCGGGAAGAGGCCCTTGTCCTCATCAACATGGGGACAAGGTGCTTTGGGGTGGGGGGGCCGCACGGCCCCCCTTTCCCCAGGGCACCCCCCATGTTGAGGGCACGCGGCCTGGTACGGCTCAGGAGGGGGGGGCGCTCGTTCGTCCCCACCCCTTTCCGGGCCTGCCAGGCTGCGTGCTCGGATGAGGGTCTGACATGGATTTGGGGGGAACCCCCACGCCGTTTTTTTCGGCGTGGGGAGTCCCTTTAAATCCATGCCAGGTCACGGAGCTAGCGCGGCGGCATTTACTGCCTACGCTAGCTACGTAACCTGAAGTCACGTGCTAAATGAACGGACTTGCCGATGAGCGGCAAGTCCGTTCATTTCAAAAGTCCCGCGGACTTGCCCACTAACGGCGGGATTATCCGCTGGACTGCCAAGTCCAGCGGATAATTTGAAAACAAAACTTCAAACTTTAGTCCGCCGTACTTTGGCGCCAAAAAGTCCGCCGGCGCCCACACACGAGGGGATTATCCGCTGGACTTCAGTCCAGAGGATAATCCCGCGGGATTGTCCCTTCGTGTGTACGCGGCATAACAGTCAGCATTTCCATCAATTTCATGTCATTAATCAGATGGAAATGATCACACAAAGTTGGGGGATAGATGACTTTTCATGTTGTAGTATTGCCCTGCTGCAAGGATGTGTGTGGAGAGTTTTTTCAGTTGTTTAGCTGGCCTGGTTATGGAGTGGGCCTAGAAGATGGGTTATTAGATCTTAATTTATAAAGTGGACAGTAATGTCAAAGAGAAGGTTATCTACCTCATGGCAAAATGGAATAACACCTGTGCAGGTTCATAGAACGTGATATATTTAGCTCACTTGAGATTCACCATCTTAAACAGCCTCCCATCTAAGGATGTTTCAGCAATGGGTTTTCAGGGTGTAGCCTCAAGTGTTAGAACACACTGAGGGAACACACATTTAACCCCTTGATCGCCCCCTAGTGTTAACTCCTTCCCTGCCAGTGACATTTACACAGTAATCAGTGCATATTTATAGCACTGATCAATGTATAAATGTCAATGGCTCCAAAAATGTTTCACAAGGTTCCGATCTGTTTGTCACAATATCGCAATACCACAAAAAATCGCAGATCACCACCATTACTAGTAAAAAAAAAAAAATATAAAAATGCCATAAATCTTTCCGACAGTTTGTAGATGCTATAACTTTTTACGCAAACCAATCAATATACGCTTATTGCGATTTTTTTATCAAAAATATGTAGAAGAGTAATGTATATATTGGCTTAAACTGATGAAGACATTTTTTTTTTTATTTGGGAGGATATTTATTATAGCAAAAAGTAAAAAATAGTTATTTTTTCAAAATGTACACTATTTTTATGTTTATAGCGCAAAAAATAAAAACCACAGTGGTGATCAAATACCACCAAAAGAAATCTCTATTTGTGGGGAAAAAAAGGACGCAAATTTAGTTTGGGTACAGTACTGCGCAATTGTCAGTTAAAGCGACGCAGTGCCAAATTGTAAAAAGTGCTCTGGTCAGGAAGGGTGTAAAATCTTCCAGGGCTGAAGTGGTTAAAGCGGAAGTAAACCCATCAGTTTGAAAAAACAGTTACATTCTCGGCATGCCGGAAATGCTAACTGTCACATTGGTTGTACTCTCAACCAAACTGTCAAACCATCCAATGGCTGGTGTCATCACTGATCACATGTGCAGCTTCATGGCAGTTAAAGATCAAACGGAGGCCAAGATGGCAGCTTCCTTGGCTGAAAACGATAGGAGGGTTTACTTCCACTTTTACTCTTCATGACAAGACTGGGCACAGATGACATGAAATCCTATACTGTACAAGGTGCAAGCCTTAATTAAAAAAAACAGTTTTTTCGGGTTTACATGCACTTTAAGGCAGACTGACATTTCCCAGCCTTCCAATGTATAACAAACTTTTCCCTCTCTGATCACCCCCAATCACTAGAAAAGATGAGAAGGAGCCAAAGATTATATTAATTTTACTATTTGTAAAAGTAGTAAGGTTAGTAAGGTAGTAAAGGTTAGTTAGTAAAGTACTGTAGTAGGTCAAAGAAAATACATTTGGTGTAAGAAGTAAAAAAAGTGACATCCAGCAGCACAAAGCACCCAGGGGAAGGCTGTTAGGATTCAAAATATTTTCATATTTTTTCATTGCTTTAACTGACAATTGGGCGGGCAAATAAAATTGATATCCTTTATTCCCACAAATAGAGCTTTCTTTTGGTGGTATTTGATCACCTTTGTGGTTTTTATTTTTTGTGCTAGAAACAAAAAAAAGACTGACAATTTTGAAAAAAAACAAACAATATTTTTTACTTTCTGCTATATTCTCAATAAAAAAAATATGATCATGTCCATATGTCAGGACCAGATCTGTTCCTGCAATCTTCAATGTGTCTGGCAGTATCTCTCCTTGCGGAGCCACTTGAGATGCTGGTCACCTCCCTAGACAATTCCTTTAACAATCTTGCTTTGAACTATGTTTCTGGTGAATCTTGAACTCTTTGCTCCTCCCATGAACTTCCTTTTGAAGCCAAGCATTGGCACTTCCTGTCTGTGCTCTTTCTAGCCAATATCTTGCTCTTGTCACTCCTGCTGCCCTGCGTATCTTCGCTTCTACTCATTACCGACGTTTGGCTTGCTCCTTGATTATGCTTCTGCTTCATCCCAAACTGCTACCACTTGTCACAGACCTTTGGCTTGTTTACTGACTACACTTCTGCTTAATTCCTACCTGCTATAACTGGCCCTTCAACCCTCTATTTCTTACATCCTGATGGGGCTATCCTGAGTACCATGACCTGGTACTAACATGCAGATAAACCCATCTCCACCATCAGGAGCTCTGGGGATTACCAGTTAGTGATTAGACCCTGCACCCCTGCCACTGTGACCTGCTTGTATACTTATCCTGCTGCTTGGTGGAAGCCTCTCTACTGCTATAACTACTGGCCTCCGAGCCTGACACTTGATCATAACACTATACTTGATTGGTCATTGATGTCACCCCACCACTTTGTTTACTATCAGCTGTGGGGCCTGGGAGCTGCAATACGCGGTAAGCAGTCTTTAATGTCAGACACGCCGGCATGTTTTTTCCGGTGGTTGTCATTTATTGCGATTGACATGGATTTATATCACTGAATGACGTCATTTTAGGGGGGGGGGGGGGGGGGTATTTTTAATAAGGACTTATCAAAGTGTTTGGTGTGTTTATTTACATATGTACCCCTTAATGATTGACATTTAAAGGGGTCTTTCGGATTCGTATAAGCACCCTGCTCTGTGTGCCTCCTGAATCCCGACTGCCAGGCTGCATGGGCATGGATTATTTTTGCACAGGGTCCCTCTTAATATCCATACCAGACTCTAAACAAAAATAAGTGTTGGGTGCGTATTTTTTTAAAATTTTTTTATTATTTTATTTATGTTGTTTTTCTTTGCATAGGGGTCACCCTTTGACATCCATAGTAGGACCCTATCAAGGTTTAAAAAGGACTGTTGGATCTGTTCAAATCACAGTGAATGCAGGTGGGCTCACACTCCACTCTCTCTAACCCCTCAAACTGCAATTTACTGTAACATATCAGCTGCAATGTACAGCAATGAATATCGTACTGTATATAGCATCACTGTATTGCTCTGTAGAAGCACCCCGCACTAACAAACTCTCTCTCCCTAAAAAGAACTATCAACTGTCCCTCACTCTCACTAAACTCCAACATACTCACAAAGGTTTGTCGAGAAGAGCAGTTATTTTTTTGTGTGTTTCCTGAGACTTTGGCTTACAACCATTAACCAAAGCCTTGCAGATGACCAATGATGGTGCTTTGCAGTGTATTGTGGGAAGTTTGACTGAAAAAATCATGCCAAACATCCCAAAAGTTCCAACTGATTTCAAAACTCTGAACAGGCAAAATTTGGTCCGAACCACAGTTCAGATTGAACCTAGAGCTCAGCCCTTCTCACAAATACATAAGTACATACAAACTATACATACAATTAACATTTGTTAAAAAACAGAAATACACACCAACAAAAATACTTTCATCAAGCTAAAGATTTTCACATTCATTGTATTTTAAAAACAGTACTTTCAGTAAGCACTGTAACACAACATTGGTCACTTTTACAACTTCTAAAAGCTCCTTGATTCTTTATGTTTTTGGAGACAAGATTCTTCCTAATATATTGTCATTCCTCCTGCCTCAATTTTCAACCTTTGTCATGGCTGACTGAGTATCTCTTTGGTTCATTACAATAGTCCTGTAATACAATACCAATCAATTCAAACATTCCTAGTACCATAGACCATTGCACTTTACTCAGTTATTAATCACGGCATTGTGCTCAAGCCTAAAATGTCCAAAGAACAATGATAAATTGGTCCATGGTACATGGTTTGAAATTTACTATAGAAATATCCCACTTTACATATGAATTAATCAAGTATAGGTTGATCATAGCTTGATGCCTGCTGATGAGACTGCAAAGTGAGAATAAGGACCATTCTATTTAAGTGACTTCATGTCACTGAATTTGTCTTGCCTATCTAAAATAATAATTAAAATGCTGTATTAAAGGAAACATTTATTGTTTTCTACCAACAAAACATGTATTTTTAATCTCAGGAAAAGCGACTTCATTAATGAAGCATGTTAACTGAAAATACTTTCATCAAAAATAGAAAAACTGCGCTGTTCATCTAAACCATAACAGATTTTGCAGCAGCAGCTATCCTGTGAAACACACACAGTACTAAATCGAATTTGAAATAAAGCTGCGCTTAACGTGACAAAAATAAAATTTAGGAAATGTAAAAATTGTGGAGGAAAAGTCCATAGAGTGACAAAGTCCATCCACTGATAAGTGCTTCATCCATCCCCAAAATTGTGTGATCCTGAATGTAAACCTACACCATATAAAATGCCTGCTTACTGGAACGTGTTGACCTCCTATTTTAGAAGGTCAATCTTGCATGTGGCTCATAAGCCAGCTAAGGCCTTTCTCCTTCCGGGAAACAAAATGGAAATTCACCTCTTATTAGTACTCGATCATAGACCCTCCCCATGCAAAAGTAATAAAACTCGCCATGGCATAAAATCCTTGGTGTATTTATTGTAAAATAGCCTTTCATCAAATGCTGAGGAACAAGCATATATAAAAAGCCAGCCGCCTCAAACACAGCAGCCTGTTCTTCCGAGAATTGCGTATGCAGTGACGTCAGCACATCGCTCCACCTGAGGCGTTTCGTCACAATATGACGTCGTCCTGGGGCACAAGCGGTGTACTGACTCATCAATATATATATGAAACACAGAATGACACAACCTCAGTCTAATCCTCGGGTAAACTGTGAACTGCGATCGGCCATCCTGGGAAAGGGCATTGCCCTTTCTCTAGTCGAACAGCATATAATATCATCAATACTAGATAATGTAAATTCCTGGTTAAGCTGTTACACTTCCCTCTTGGAACCTAGCATGGAAACTGATTTCTTAAACCTAGGGGGACCTTATATACTAATTATGTTGATTATAAGGGTGACCCCACAAAGATACCCCCGAAGGAGCTGCTTTTGTTTGTTCAGTCCGTTACTCTGTCTCTCAACCCCAATAACAGCCTCAGCCCCCTCTGGCACACCCGGCAATAGTGTAAGTGCAACTACCAATGAGAAACACACACGTTATGACAAAACACAGAAATTGTCTTTACTGCAATATTTCTGTGGAAGAATAACAGGCAGTAACATTATATAATCAGGTAATCGACTATAGAGCAATAACTGAGATTTAGAGCAATATAGCTATCAATCCTATATTCAAGCTGCTTTCAGGGGATTCCAAACCTGAGAATGTCCCCAAGAGAAGAGGCACACTTAAATGGTAAATAAAGCACAATATGACACTTTAAATCGGATTGGTTAACTTTACTCAGGTTGCCTCTATGAGTCCAGGCAGGAGGAGAGCAGAAGAATGACCCTCTTTGTGTCAGGCCTTTCTCTACTGTCCCCTGACACCACAGGCTTAACAGCTAGCCACTTTTGTTGGTGCACTTAAGTTCCTGGATAGCAAGCGCAGACAACACAACATGCCCAGATTATCAAGTGAAGCAGGCAGGATCTTTCTCAGCAAGGTGAAAGGACAATGATGTCTGTATACAGTGTCCCCAGACATGGATGGCCTTATCCTTTATCCCTGTGGCACTACAAGTGTCAGCAAGATGACTACCAGCAATGATGTCTGTATACAGTGTTAATTTATCTCCTTCTGTTTCCTGCAAATGGGCAAAAGCCCTCTCTCCAAATCCTGTGGTCAAGGACCAAATGAAACGTCCTGGAACAAGCAACCTGACTGGTCCCCACACACTGGAACGCTTCACCATCGGTGCAGATGCGCCTTGATGTGCACCTGGGATCCCCCTCTCTCCGGCTAGATGTCCCGACTGGCGGCGGTGGCCTGAATTGCACGGTAAAATCACCTGAGAGACAGCAGCTCTCCCTCGGGTCTGATCTCTTCCTCCACCTCGTGCTGACTGAATTCTCTTCAGGGAATAAAAATGGAGTCTCTCCTTTCCTGCCAGCAGAGCATGCTGGGATTTGTAGTTCTGCCTCTTTAAAAGTCAGTGAGGCCGCTCTGTGCTGAGACTTCATATTCCAGAGTCCTTTGCATCTGCTTCCTGCAGCTTAGTACAGTTCCTCTTATTGGCTGCTGTAACTATGCCTTTAATTGGCTCCTCTCCTGCCACCTAAATTCTATTTATATGACTACCGTATATACTCGAGTATAGGCCGACCCGAATATAAGCTTAGGCACCTAATTTTACCACAAAAAAATGGAAAAACGTATTGACTCGAGTATAAGCCTAGGGTGAGAAATGCGCAGCTACTGTAAGTGGAAAAGAGGGTCAACAATGCCCATTTGTAGCCTCACTGTGCCCATTTGCATGCCTCACTGTGCCCATTTACAGCCATAGGTCCCCCAAACTTGGTAGTTAATGGTTCCTAGATGCCCTCAATCTGCAGCCAAAATTTGGGGTCTCTGGACCCAAAGGGTCCTGAAATAACATTGCTGCAGATGGACACAGTTGACCGACTTTGGGGCCCCGTATCTCAGGGCCACTTAGTGCTAGGAACCCCAAATTTGGTATGCAAACTCACAACATATGGCACTACAACATATAAAAAAGGGGTTTCTATTACCAAGTGACCCCGAGATACGGGGCCCCAAATCGGTTCAGAAAATGTCAAGCACTTTTCTGCAGCAGAGAATGAAATTTTCTGAACCGACTTTGGGGCCCCGTATGTCGGGGCCACTTAGTTCTAGGAACCCCACCTTGCATACCAAATTTGGGGTTCCTAGCACTAAGAGGCCCCGAGATACGGGCCCCCAAAGTCGGGTCAGAAAATTTAATTTTCTGCTGCAGAAAAGTGATTGACTCGAGTATAAGCCGAGGGGGGCACATTCAGCATAATAAAATGTGCTGAAAAACTTGGCTTATACTCGAGTATATACGGCATATAAAAACCAATGGGCCCAACTAAGAAAATAAATATAGTATAAATTCGAAAGATCACCTCCGAATGTATGATGGTAATGATCAGAAATGGGGGGGGGAATTTGTATATGGAGTCACATCCCCCAAAACTGAAATTGTGTTGAATGACGAGGGAACCTAAAAGAGTACTATGTTACAAAAAAACCCTATCTGAATGTATGGAACGATGACCCCTATTGGTGATCCAACAAATTGCAATTGAGCAGCATTATTTAGATGAGAAGAACTGGCAACTTTTTTTTCGAGATTCAAACCCAGTTTACAAAACTCATTTCAATTATATCATATGACAATACGGCACCTAACCTTAAGAATTATCTATGAACGCATTAACCTCCACATCTACATTAAGGCTGTAGGGAACATAGGATTTAACCCTATGTAACCAAGACATCTCTCTTTTTGAGATTTCCCTAACGAACTGCCTCTCCAATGTGGGCTATATTTATCTATGGCCATAAAGATGCTATTAGCAGGATCTCGATTATGGAAAGTCGCATAGTGTTTGGACACAGAGTGGTGCCTAAAACCTTGTTGGTCCTGCCAACATACTGTAACCCACACGGGCACTGTAGTAGGTATACCACTCCTGTCATGGAAAATGTAATGAAGGGCTTGATCTCAAAGTTAGCTGAATTGCTAGTAGAGCTGAAACCATTCATTCGCCTATTCTTACACCCATTAAGGGAGCACGCCTGATATTTATGACAATAATAGTAGCCTGTAGGGTTTTGAAAAAAATTTAGTTTTTTTAGTGGAGGATTAAATACATTTGAAGCAATTTTATCCCTAGGGGAGGGGGCACCCCTAAAAATTACTTGCGGTTCGTCTGGTAAGACAGATTTCAACACACGATCATTGTCCAAAATATGCCAATGCTTAAGAATGAGATGTTTGATATTCCAATGCTGTATAGAAAAGGTTGTAATAAACGGTATAGAGGGTAAAACATTACCTCTTCCTTGTGGATATTTTTCTCTGAGTAACTCAGCCCTCTCCATATTACTGACTAGATTCAGGGTGGTCAAAGGTACTCTAAACTATAACCCTTTTCCAAAAACCTCTCGGTCAAAATATTAGCCTGAGATCTGAAGTCTTCAAACTCTGTGCAGTTGTGTCTCAATCTCATAAATTGGCTTTTAGGTACCGACCTAAGCCATAAGTTATGGTGACAACTGTCCAGAGGAATATATTTATTTTTGTCAGAAGGCTTAAAAAAAGTGGCAGTTTTAAACCTATCGCCCTTAATTGAGATTTTGAGACCACGAGAATTGATTTCCTCTAAACTCGCCTCGTAATTTAAATGTATCCCTCTATTGTTTTTATTAAGAGAAGCCATATAAATGGTCTAAATCTGGACCACTACCATCCTATAGGAGGAGGATGTCATCTATATACCTGGCCCACAAGACCACCTGAGGTCTTCGTTGGGCATAGATGACATCTTCCTTCCATTTTGCCATAAAAGAGTTTGGCAAGGCTAGGGGCATATTTTGCCCCTATAGCCACTCCTCTGTTCTGGCGAACAAATTGGTTGTTAAACCAAAAGTAGTTATGCGTTGCCGCAAACTCCAATAGTTCCATGCTGTAGGTCACCTGATTAGTTGGTAAGCCTGAATCTCACTCCAAATAGTGTTCAACCGCTGATAAGTGATGGGGCATTACAGTGTACAGAGATGTAAAATCTGCTGTTACTAACCACATCCTTTTTTAGGAGTATATTCTGATAAAAGATTAATGACATGTCTAGTGTCCTCAATGTAAGAAACCATTTTCTGCACTAACAGTGGGAGAAACCAACCTGGCTCTGCCCTGCTCCTCTCTCCCTTGATTGGCTAGCTGACTTTGATTGACAGCAGCCAATGGCACCACTGCTGTGTCTCAGCCAATCAAAAGGAGAATCTCGGACGGCAGAGAGGGACCTCAGGTAAGTGTTAATGCTACTGATGCGCCACTTTACAGGCAGACTAAGGGGACCCCCCAGGCACTATATTTAAAGGATTTTTTTTTTTGCACTTTAAACATCATTAAAATCACTGCTCCTGAAAAACAATTGTTTTTTATTTTTTTTATTTGCATTGATACATGTCCCCTAGGGCAGGACCCGGACCACTATATCCCTTTTATGGCCAATTATTTGCACATAAGCCTTCAAAATGGGGACTTTGATTTTTCCTGTTCGGCTCCCATAGACTTCTATGGGGGTTCGCAGCTTGGGTAAGAACTTTTCCCCCTGTTCAGGAGTTCTGCTGTAAACTGAACAGGGGAGTGTTCGGCCCATCTCTACTCTAATCTTTTCTCATAGCTAAGCTCTGCCATGTCTCTTATCAGTGTAGCACCATTTAGTGTGCTAGAGTTAATTTGGGTTTCTTAGTGTAGGTCTGTTGGCGCAGGCAAAACATGGTTAGCTCAGGGCTAAGTTGTGTAATCTGGGTCAGGGTTACTTTAGTTAAGGGCTGGGTGACTCATCCTAGCAGCTTCTCCAGTGCCTCCTCCTGTTTTCTGTGACATTGGAGAATGTTCTAAACATAGTGGGTGGATGTTAGGAGGAGCTGCTTAGAATATTTATGAGGGCCTCAGCTAAACCCCAGTAAAGGGCTGGCAGGGGGCAGGACACCTCATAAATATGCATGAATTATACCGGGGCGGGGGCAGTCTGTTGGAAGATTGAGATGGAGTGCTGATGAGGCTGTCTGTGGGCCTTAAGTGTGCACCTTAGTCTGGGGGGGGTGACCTTGGGCCTGGGGCTCGGGTGCTGGAATAATCCTACCAAAACACACAGTGGAAGCCCTTCCTGGAGCACAGGAGCAAGGAGAGAGGACAGCGGTAGCAGACAAGCACATCTGGGAGATCTCCTGAGAGTCAGCTGGGTGGGCTGGTAAATGTGAGTCTGATGGACTGTGAGGAGAAGATAGCCTGGAGGGATAGTAAAAGAGGCAGCTGCAGCCAGGCGGGTTGGCAGTGCCTGAAGAGGTGGTGCTGGAATCAGTAGTCACAGGAGTGATGGAAGCTGGACATTGACATTTTGCTATTTTCCTGTCTGTAATGGGCCATTGCTCTAATCTAATTGAGTGACTGTCAGATATTCAGTGTGTTCCAGCGGTGTTCTGCAAGCAAGTGAGTGCTGGAGGAAGAAGTGGAGCTGTATACAGAGACTGTATATAGGAAGAGTTGTCCCTGAAGTTGTTGTTGAAGTCAAGTGGGCATCCCATAACCTCCCACCCCTATCCAAGTTATTACCCTCACTAAATAACAAAACCAAAGTCACGGACTGTTCTTTGTCTCAAGAGTGCCTGTGAAAATTCGGTTTGCCTGACTGTGCAGGGTGGGGGGTTCCCAGTTTACTTGCGGCTCCTTAGGGGGTGTGTTACATTAGTTTGGTTTCCCTTCTCTGCAATTTCTCCAGTTTCTCAATATCCTTTTTGTGAACTGGTGCCCAAAACTGAACTACATATTCCAGATGAGGTCTTACTATTGATTTGCACAGGGGTAAAATGATATCTCTCTCTGGAGTCCATACCTCCTTAAAGCGGAGTTCCACCCAGAAATGGAACTTTCGCTTATCGTATTCCCCCCTCCGGTGTCACATTTGGCACCTTTCAGGGGGAGGGGGAGCAGATGCCTGTCAAATCCAGGTATTTGCTCCCACTTCTGGGGAAAGATCGCCACACTTTCTGTGGCGAACAATGCCATGTCTGGCCCCTCCACCTTCCCCCTGCTGTCTTCTGGGAGACACACAGGTCCCAGAAGACAGAAGGGACCATTCAGGATGCGCAGCGTGACTCACGCATGCGCAGTAGGGAACCAGGAGTGAAGCCGAAAGTCTTCGCTTCCTGGTTCCCTTACCACGAATGGCGGCGGCAGCACCTGTGAGTCGATCCGAAGATCAGCCTTGGGTGTCAACATTGCAGGCTCCCTGGACAGGTAAGTGTCCATATATTAAAAGTCAGCAGCTGCAGTAATTGTAGCTGCTGACTTTAATTTTTTTTCTCAGCAGGCAGAACTCCGCTTTAATACAAGAAAGGATTTTGCTTGCTTTGGAAACCATAGTTTGCCATTGCATGCTAATTTAAGCTTATGATCTACCAGAACACCCAGATCCTTCTCCATCATTGATTCCCCCAGTTGTACTCCCCCTACTAAGCATGATGCATGCATATTCTTAGCCCCCAAGTGCATAACTTTACATTTATCAACATTAAATCGAATTTTCCACATAGTTGCCCTAATAAAGAGTGCATTGAGGTTGGCTTGTAAGTTGGAGACATCCTGTAAGGACATTATTCCACTGCATAGCTTGGTGGCATCTGCAAAGACTGAAATGGTACCTTTTTATCCCACACCCCCCTGTTCGGTTAGCAGCAGACCTACTGAACAGGGGAAAAGTTCTAACCCAAATGGCAAACCCCAATGACGTCTATGGGAGCCAAATAGGAAAAATCAAAAGTGCCCATTTTGAAGGCTTATATGCAAGTAATTACCTATAAAAGGGGTATATGGGTTCGGGAACTGCTCTGGGGGACATGTATAAATTTAAAAAAATTAAAACAATTGTTTTTTTCAGGAGCAGTGATTTTAATGATGCTTAAAATGTAACATAAAAAAAAATGCCTTTAAATATAGTGCCCGGGGGGTCCCCTTAATGTGCCTGTAAAGTGGTGCATCTGTAGCATGTATAGAACATGCTGCAGCAAAAATGAAATTTCTAAAAAAAAAAAAAAATGAGTCAAATCACATTTAAATTGACTCGCAATTTCCGGCACCCAGCTATTACAAAAATAGAAAGACAAAAAGACACAAACGGTGTGGGATCCCCCCCCATAGTCCATACCAGACCCTTCGGGTTTGGTATGGATTTTAAGGGGTACCTTATGCCAAAATTCAAAAAAGAATGGCGTGGGATCCCCCCCAAAATGTATACCAGACCCTTATCTGAACCATACAGGCCCCATGCCCTCAACATAGGAGGGTAGGTGCTTTGAGGCAGGGGGAGAACCTTTTACCCATGTTGATGGGGACAAGGGTCTGTTCCCCACAACCCCGGGTCCCCAGATTCAACATGGGTAAAAGGTTCTCCCCTGCCTCAAAGCCCCTACCCCCCTATGTTGAGGGCATGGGGCCTGGTATGGTTCAGGAGGGGAGGTTGCGCTTGCTCATTCCCCCCTTTTTTCCTGACCTGCCCAGCTGTGTGCTCAGATAAGGGTCTGGTAAAAATTTTGGGGGGGATCCCACGCCATTCTTTTTTGAATTTTGGCATAAGGTACCCCTTAAAATCCATACCAAACCCCGAAGGGTCTGGTATAGACTATGGGGGGGGGGATCCCACGCCGTTTGTGTCTTTTTGTCTTTCTATTTTTGTAATAGCTGGGTGCCGGAAATTGCAACCGCGAGTCAATTTCTTTAGAAATTTCATTTTTGCTGCAGCATGTTCTATACATGCTACAGATGCACCACTTTACAGGCACATTAAGGGGACCCCCCAGGCACTATATTTAAAGGCATTTTTTTTAATGTTACACTTTAAGCCTCATTAAAATCACTGCTCCTGAAAAAAACAATTGTTTTAATTTTTTTTAAATTGATACATATCCCCCAGAGCAGTTCCCGAACCCCTATACCCCTTTTATAGGTAATTACTTGCATATAAGCCTTCAAAATGGGCACTTTGATTTTTCCTATTTGGCTCCCATAGACGTCAATGGGGTTTGCCATTTGGGTTAGAACTTTTCCCCAATTCAGGAGGTCTGCTGCTAACCGAACAGGGGGGTGTGGGATAAAAAGTACTATTTCAGTCTTTGCAAATGCCACCAAGCTATGCAGCGGAATTTTTTATTTTAGGGTGGACCTCCACTTTATGGTATATACATAGAAGTATTATGTAAAAAAAATTGTATATGCCTTGTTTTTCAGTGGTCTACCTCGTTTTTTTTTTTTTTTTTAAAAACATTTTATTGAGTTTTAACAAGTTGTAACAAGATAACAGCACGTCAAGGATAAGCAAGACAGTACAAAATGAAAATACATGTGGGACCCAGGCTACGCAGTAACCCGAGTATCCAGGCAAATGCAAGAAGAGTACCAACAGGTAAACAAGGCACGGAAAACAATGCGTAAGGCCATGAAAGTATTCCTGAGAAGAAAAAGAAAAAAAAAAAAAAAAAAGGGACAGAAAAAGAGAATGGCCTATGCTTAGCAGAAAACCAAGTTGAGGCTGTCTAGGAGATTAGGGAGGATTGTTAAGTAGAGAAACTCAAAGTAGACAAAACAGGATAAGTAGGGGGGAGGCACACATATATGACCGTCTAAGGCAGTCCCCACCCCCATGCACCCCTCTCGGGATCTACAGTGGTGTGAAAAAGTGTTTGCCCCCTTCCTCATTTCCTGTTCCTTTGCATGTTTGTCACACTTAAGTGTTTCGGAACATCAAACCAATTTAAACAATAGTCATTGAGATCTATCAGTCTGGAAAGGGTTATAACAGCCATTTCCAAAGCTTTGGGAATCCAGCGAACCACAGTGAGAGCCATTATCCACAAATGGCGAAGACATGGAACAGTGGTGAACCTTCCCAGGAGTGGCCGGCCGCCCAAAATTACTCCAAGAGCGCAGCGATGACTCATCCAAGAGGTCACAAAAGACCCCACAACAACGTCCAAGGAACTGCAGGCCTCACTTGCCTCAGTTAAGGTCAGCGTTCATGCCTTCACCATCAGGAAAAGACTGGGCAAAAATGGCCTGCATGGCAGAGTTCCAAGGAGAAAACCACTGCGAGCAAAAAGAACATCAAAGCTCGTCTCAATTTCTCCACAACACATCTTGATGATCCCCAAGACTTTTGGGACAACATTCTGTGGACCGATGAGACAAAAGTGGAACTCTTTGGAAGGTGTGTGTCCAAGTATATCTGGCGTAGAAGGAACACTGCATTTCAGAAAAAGAACATTATACCAACAGTAAAATATGGTGGTGGTAGTGTGATGGTCTGGGGCTGTTTTGCTGCTTCAGGACCTGGAAGACTTGCCGTGATAAAAGGAACTATGAATTCTGCTGTCTACCAAGAGATCCTGAAGGAGAATGTCCGACCATCTGTTCGTGTACTCAAGCTGAAACGAACTTGGGTTCTGCAGCAGGACAATGATCCTAAACACACCAGCAAGTCCACCACCGAATGGCTGAAGAAAAACAAAATGAAGACTTTGGAGTGGCCTAGCCAAAGTCCTGACCTGAATCCTATTGAGATGTTGTGGTATGACCTTAAAAAGGCCGTTCATGCTCGAAAACCCTCTAATGTAACTGAATTAGGACAATTCTGCAAAGATGAGTGGGCCAAAATTCCTCCAGGACGCTGTAAAAGCCTCATTGCACGTTATCGCAAACGCTTGGTTGCAGTTGTTGCTGCTAAGGGGGCCCAACCAGTTATTAGTTTAGGGGGCAATCACTTTTTCACACAGGGCCATGATGGTTTGGATTTTTTTTCACCTTTAATAATAAACACCTGTGTGAGAACCGTAGTGTAAGGCGGGACGGTTTAGCACATCTGATCAGTGGATCAAAGGGGGAGGAAAATATACAAAAGAGGGGGAGGACAGGGGGACCATGGACAGTCAGGGGATATCCTAGGCTACACCAATGAGTAGATTAGTGAGGAGGGGAATGGGCAGCATGGGCATTGCTCGGAGAGGCAAGTGTTTTATGATGGAGCCAGCAGGACCACGTGGAAGAAAATTTAGTTGGGTTGTCGTGAGCTTGACAGATGTTGTTCCGTTTCCGCTATCTTGTCAACCCGACGGATCCAATCGTCGACTGTAGGAGGGGCATCCTTTCTCCAAAAGAGAGGGATACAGAGGTTGGCGGCATTTATGAGGTGTAGGGAAAGAGATCTTTTATAGGAACGAAGGGGTGCGGAAGTGTGGAGGAAAAGGTAGTGTTCAGGAGAAAAGCTCGGTGTGTGGGTGGTAATGTGGGAGATCTGTTGGTGGATATTGGACCAGAATGGTTGAATGAGGGGGCATTCCCACCAGATGTGGAGCAGGGTGCCGCGCGCTGCGTGACACCTCCAGCACGTGGGGGGATCGACGGATGGAAGCGGTGGATCCTATCAGGGGTTCTGTACCACTTGGAGAACAGTTTGTACCTGTTCTCCTGTGTGGAGACGTTGATCAAGCCCTTATGCATGAGTGAAAAAATGCGTTCCCAGTCAGCAGGGGTGAGATCAATGGAGAGGTCAAATTCCCATTGCTTAACCAATTTGACGTCTTTAATCTGATAGTGGGAGAATAAGAGCGCATAGATAGTAGAAATTAGGTGTCTTAGAGGTTCCGTGCTATTACATAAGAGTTCAAATGGGGAATATTCTCTATGCCAAATCGAAGAGGGTGTGGAAGAGTTGAAAAAGTGTCGCAGTTGGAAATACTTGTAGAGGGGAATGTGGAAGTCAGGGAGAGCTGTAGTCAATGAGTGATGTGGAAGGAATGCCCCCTCAGAGAAGAAGTTTTGTGCCCTAATGGGCGAAGAGCGGATCCCCGTGGACGAGTCTTGTAAACGCAGGCCCGGGGGGAAGTCTGGGTTATCGTTTAAAGGGGTCATGGGGCCAGGAGACGGAGTAAGCGAAAGTGTCTTACATGACTTTTTGAAGGTCAACAAACTGGCTCCTATAAGCGGATGCGAAGTGTAGGCTTGGGGCCAAGATTTGTGTTGAATCCATGGTAAGGTGGATAGCGATAGGGTAGCAAAGGAGTCTTCCAACTGTATCCAATCTTTGGTGAGGCGGTGCGTGTGCCAGTCCACTATCCTGGTTAAGTGGCACGCATAGTGGTACATTTGGAGGTCAGGAAGACCAAGCCCTCCAAGTAATTTAGGAAGGACCATGCGATCCCAACTCGTGCGAGGGGTCTTGGAAGCCCAAATAAAATGTCTACAGATCCGTTTGTAGGATTGGAAGAAGGAGGCTGGGAGCCGTATGGGAACTGCTTGAAGAAGATAAAGGAATCTGGATAGGACGTTCATTTTTAATATGGCAATTCTACCTAGCCAGGAGAAGGAGCCTAAGTGCCACTTTTTCAGGTCACCTTGAATGGCAAGGAGGAGAGGGGAGAAGTTGCTGGTGAAGAGGTCGCCTAGGTGAGCAGGAATTTTAATACCCAGGTATGAAATCGCGTGGGATTCCCACCCAAACGGAAAGTTGCGGCGACATTGTTCGACTGTAGCAGTCGGTAGGGAAATGTTCAGCGCCTTGGATTTTTCAACATTTATTTTGAGATTGGATAGTCGGTTAAATAGAGAAAAGTCCGCTAGTAGATTAGGGATAGTAGTGACGGGGTCGGATAAGAAAAGCAATATGTCGTCCGCGTAAGCGGCTACTTTATATTGTTTGGAAGCTATATCTATGCCTTTAATGGTGGGGTTGTCTCTCAATTTACGGAGCATGGGTTCCATGGTTAGAACGAATATTAAGGGGGACAGGGGGCACCCCTGACGGGTCCCATTGGACACGGAGAAGGCGTCCGACAGGCAGCCGTTGACTCTGACCCTGGCCGTCGGAGAGGAGTATAAAGCCATAATCATGGTTAAAAGACGGGGCGGGAGGCCAAGGGCCCGAAGAGTGGCTTCCATATAATCCCACGCCACCCTGTCAAACGCCTTCTCCGCATCCATGGAAAGAAAAAACCCTTGTGTGGCGGTATTCGTCAACCAATGGTGGATGTTCAGGGCTTTGGTAGGCCGCGTACACACGAAGGGACAATCCCGCGGGATTATCCTCTGGACTGAAGTCCAGCGGATAATCCCCTCGTGTGTGGGCGCCGGCGGACTTTTTGGCGCCAAAGTACGGCGGACTAAAGTTTCAGGTTTTGTTTTCAAATTATCCGCTGGACTTGGAAGTCCAGCGGACAATCCCGCCGTTAGTGGGCAAGTCCGCGGGACTTTTGAAATGAACGGACTTGCCGCTCATCGGCAAGTCCGTTCATTTAGCACGTGACTTCAGGTTACGTAGCTAGCGTAGGCAGTTACTGCCGCCGCGCTAGCTCCGTGACCTGGCATGGATTTAAAGGGAATCCCCACGCCGAAAAAACGGCGTGGGGGTTCCCCCCAAATCCATGTCAGACCCTCATCCGAGCACGCAGCCTGGCAGGCCAGGAAAGGGGTGGGGACGAACGAGCGCCCCCCCCCTCCTGAGCCGTACCAGGCCGCGTGCCCTCAACATGGGGGGTGCCCTGGGGAAAGGGGGGCCGTGCGGCCCCCCCACCCCAAAGCACCTTGTCCCCATGTTGATGAGGACAAGGGCCTCTTCCCGACAACCCTGGCCGTTGGTTGTCGGGGTCTGCGGGCGGGGGCTTATCGGAATCTGGGAACCCCCTTTAATAAGGGGGCCCCCAGATCCCGGCCCCCCACCCTATGTGAATGAGTATGGGGTACGATGTACCCCTACCCATTCACCTAAGGTGTAAAATGTAAAGTAAAAAAAAACACCCACACTTTTGAAAAAATAGTTTATTGCACTGCTCCGGGGGTCTTCTTCCGTCTTGGGGGTCTTCTCGCCGGACTCCCCCCGCCATTTACCAAGCTCTTTTACCGAGCGAGGGGAGTCCGGCTACCTTCTTCGTCGTCGCCGCCGTCTGGGGGTCTCGATCCGCCTTCGGGGGTCTTCTTCCGTCTTGGGGGTCTTCTCGCCGGACTCCTCCCCTCTCTTCGCTCTTTTACCTAGCTCTTTCACGAGGGGAGGAGTCCGGCTACCTTCTTCGTCGTCGCCGCCGTCGTCTGGGGGTCTCGATCCGCCTTCGGGGGTCTTCCGGGGGTCTCTTCTGTTGTTGCGGCGGTCGTCGTCTTCCGCGCCGCCGGCGCCTTCTTCTTCTTCTTGTCCTCCTTCTTGTCCTTCTTGTTCTTCCGATGTTGACCCGACGCTCTCTCTGCCCGGAATGCCTGTGCCGCTCTGAGCTCGGACTTATATAGGGACATGGGCGACAGGGTCACATGCACATGTCACATGGTGACCCCGCCCCCTTGTGTTGTCACAGTCCCGGAGGATGCTGGGACTGTGACATCGCAAGGGGGCGGGGTCACCATGTGACATGAACATGTGACCCTGTCCCCCATGTCCCTATATAAGTCCGAGCGCAGATCGGCACAGGCATTCCGGGCAGAGACAGCGACGGGTCAACATCGAAGAAGAAGAAGAAGAACAAGAAGGACAAGGCGCCGGCGGCGCGGAAGACGACGACCGCCGCAAGAACAGAAGAGACCCCCGGAAGACCCCCGAAGGCGGATCGAGACCCCCAGACGGCGGCGGCGACGACGAAGAAGGTAGCCGGACTCTTCCCCTCGTGAAAGAGCTAGGTAAAAGAGCAGAAGAGAGGGGAGGAGTCCGGCGAGAAGACCCCCAAGACGGAAGAAGACCCCCGAAGGCGGATCGAGACCCCCAGACGGCGGCGACGACGAAGAAGGTAGCCGGACTCCCCTCGCTCGGTAAAAGAGCTTGGTAAATGGCGGGGGAGTCCGGCGAGAAGACCCCCAAGACGGAAGAAGACCCCGGAGCAGTGCAATAAACTATTTTTTCAAAAGTGTGGGTGTTTTTTTTTACTTTACATTTTACACCTTAGGTGAATGGGTAGGGGTACATCGTACCCCATACTCATTCACATAGGGTGGGGGGCCGGGATCTGGGGGCCCCCTTATTAAAGGGGGTTCCCAGATTCCGATAAGCCCCCGCCCGCAGACCCCGACAACCAACGGCCAGGGTTGTCGGGAAGAGGCCCTTGTCCTCATCAACATGGGGACAAGGTGCTTTGGGGTGGGGGGGCCGCACGGCCCCCCTTTCCCCAGGGCACCCCCCATGTTGAGGGCACGCGGCCTGGTACGGCTCAGGAGGGGGGGGGGGCGCTCGTTCGTCCCCACCCCTTTCCTGGCCTGCCAGGCTGCGTGCTCGGATGAGGGTCTGACATGGATTTGGGGGGAACCCCCACGCCGTTTTTTCGGCGTGGGGATTCCCTTTAAATCCATGCCAGCTTGCGGAGCTAGCGCGGCGGCATTTACTGCCTACGCTAGCTACGTAACCTGAAGTTACGTTCGAAATGAACGGACTGCTCCGTGTGTGGGCAAGTCCGTTCATTTTCAAAAGTCCCGCGGACTTTTGGCCGGCAGATTATCCGCTGGACAAGTCCGTGCGTGTGTGGGCAAGTCCACACCCTCGGAAAGTCCAGCGGACCTAGCCGGAAAGTCCAGCGGATTGTCCGCTGGACTTAGGTCCGCCGGCAAAAGTCCGTACGTGTGTACGAGGCAGTAGTGTTGTCCCTGGCTTCTCTGCCAGGGACAAAGCCCACCTGATCCAGGGAGATAAGTTTAGGAAGAAGGGGGAGGATACGGTTCGCCAGAGCCCTGGCGTACAGTTTTAGATCTACATTGAGGAGCGATATAGGGCGGTAATTAGATACTAAAAAGGGGTCTTTGCCCTGTTTGGGCAGAAGCGTGATGTGTGCCTCCAAAATGTCTCTGTGTGCAGAGGGCGATGAAGGGAGGTCATTGAAGGCTTTGGCAAGGTGAGGGAGAAGTACTGTCTGAAAAGTTTTGTAGTAGCTAGCAGTCAGGCCGTGAGGGCCAGGACTTTTGCCGGCTTTTAGTTGTTTAAGTGCTGTAAGTAGTTCTGCCACTGAGAGGGGCGAATCTAAGGCTTGGGTGTCTTCTAATGATAAGGGAGTAGGGCCATATTGCTTTAGAAAGTCCGATAATACTGTCTTACGATCCGTATCCGAAGAGGTCTGTCGTGCGGGTGGAAGATTATATAACTTGGAAAAATATTGAACAAATAGGGCAGAGATATCCTACCTCGTTTTATTAAGGCTGGGTTCACATATATGCGAATTGGATGCAGTTTCCCCGCAACCAATTTGCATGACAGGTGAGTGTGAATGGCTGTCAATAAAGCCAGTTCAAACAAGTCCGGGGTAACCGCAGTCCAGATTGCAGAAGGGTCCTTTGCGTGTTTGGGTCTGGTTCAGGTGCAAATTCAGACAAAAATTCGGACCTGAATCGCACCTGAACCAGTGAACAGATACGCACCGGACCCCAGACACGAACATAGGTGAACCTGGCCTCAAAGATTATTTTTGCAATCTGCCCAATAACCTTGAAGTGTATCCTTAGGCAAAACATTTATTTTTGTTTTTGGCAGATTGGGGAGGTATAAGAACATTTTAATATCTAGACAACTGGTTAAGAGGTAAAAAATGGCCATCTCACAGTTAAAAATGTTCATTGAAGAAAAACTTAAGATACAGCCTGGTTTTATCAGATGTTTTTGTTCAATAAACATTTGAGACAAACTTTCGAGTGAAATGGCCATTGTTCCCTAGGCATTCCCAACCACATCTCCAGGATCTGATCTTCTATTAAACTTTCCATCTTTGGTAATTAGGAATGAGCTGAGTGTTCTCACTGTTGGAACGTTCCCAGTGATATTTTTATTAGTGTTGGGGGACCACCATTAACATCCATAGCAGACTTGCATTTAGGATAAGATTCTGTTATAGATGTACAGAATCCAGTGGCGGCTGGTGCTCAATATTTTGGGGGGGGGGGGGCATACTAACACCACACCCCCCTTCTTATTGGGGAACAATTAACTTGGATAGGACAGGGAGCATGGGATACCCCAGAACTGCAAATCTGTACAACTGGATAACCGCTCAACCTCTGGCTGCACTGCACAACTCCAAACCATATTGCTCAACTGCTGGCTGTATTGCACAACTTCTGGCTGCACGTTCACAAAGTAATGCCCCACAGGATCTCTAAACTGTCTGTGACCTGTACTTTGTAGAGTAGAACTGTAGAGTTTTAACGCACCACACTGTTACACTTGCAGCACTGGGGTCTTGCACTCACTTAGTCACAGGATCACCGGATGCCTCCTGCCAATATCTACCAGGCTCTTCCTACTGAGTGGGATGTAGACTCACACTGCCTCTGGACAACTTGGGCTCTCTCCCACTGCTCCCTCCCAACTCTATACAGTGAGCTCTCTCCTGACCCAGCTGGACCATTGGGCTGGATTAGTAAATAGGCTCACCCTAGCTAAGTCCAGCTGAGACCCCCATGCACTCCATCTGTCTTTCTCCCAGGCTTCTCCTCTTGCAGAATTGGACACAGGAACTGCCCCACCTGTTGCTTAGGCCTCAGACTATTTATGGGTTCTTCGCCTACCTTCTGGGCACACCTCCCTAGGGATTGGTTGGAGTCCCATAAATATTCAGGCTGGAGACTCTGTCCCCCCCCCCCCCCCACTATATTCTGGAAATCTCTAGATGACAGGGGGGAAATAACAGAGTAGCAGCCTGTGAAACTATGAACAGCCCTAAACAATCCATCCCTACTCCACTGATTACAAAATTTGCCTTGCAGCCTGATCTAAACTAGGAGGGCACTACACATCAAAAGTGCATCAGTGTGAACTGGCCCTAAATATCATTATTGCAGTTGTCGGTTGTATACATTGCACAAATGCTCCACTTCACAGGCAGAGTCATTGTATCCCCCGGTCATGTTTTGCATTTTTAATGTTTCACTTTAAGTATTACTAAAATCACTGCTCCCCACAAATAGATTTTTTTCTTTAGCTTTGGTACATGCCCCTCAAGGCAATGCCCAGCCCCATATGTCATTATTTTTTTAACATTTGTTTCACATTGACTTTAACTATAGTTGCAGATCCCTGCTCGAACAGAGCCCAGGTACATATAGCTCTTTGCTGATCTTATTCAGAGAGATAGAAGCCTAGAATCGGAACCAGGTCAACACACACCACACTTTTATTTCCCTTCCAATTACAATGCACCCTCTTTTGCATTTACACTAAGACCAAATCCTAATTTCTACTAGTCCAGTGATACTGCACACTTAAAAATGTTAAATGCTGCCTGTGCCCACGGTAGATAGATTTACCCACTTTATATCTGCTGGTGACCATTGTCACCAAGACCAAAAAGTGATGTGAATTTTACAGTTGTCACTTGAATAGAAGTAGACAGGAAATCTTCCAATAGGGACACCTGTTTTATAAATACCTATCTAAAAAGGGTTTTCCCTTTACGTTGTAAAGATGCCCTCTCACTTCATGATGCTTTCCCAGGACAGAAAGTAAAGAGAAATCTCTAATGAGAGGCAGCACAGACAGCAAAAAGGGCAAGTGGGCTGTTCACTTTGCAAGGAAATTTTGCTTTAGCTAAGTGGACGTGGTAAAAGTGCAAGGACAAATAAAAAAAAAAAAAAATTGGATGATGGAAACCAGCAAAGCTTTACCTCATAAGCTAAGGGAAAATTCACTTACAATACACAGCCTATTTTTCTTTAGTAAGTCAACCTCATTGAAAGTTAACAGTTCAGCATTTGTTCAGAGAGAAAGTTATAGAAGACATGCTGAGATATTGGCATTAGTTACTTCTGAGCCACCAGTGTAGTACTACGTATTTTGCGTCCTTAGCAGCAGGATTGACCAAGTGTCATAAGATTTGCAGCTATAAAGTCTAAAGCTTTTATATAATGAATATAATAATTATGACTACAATTATTATGAATAAGATTAATAAAAATAATAATAAGGCATGCGTACAAAAACGAAAGATGACATCAGTTGGCTTACATCATTACCCAGCATGAAAGATGAAAGGATACTAACTTATAAAGCTCTTCGTAAAGAAATTGCTCTGCCACTTTGAAAAGTTGTTTGCTAATCACAGCTAGCAACTCTATGATTCAGCTAATGTAGGCCAACTCAGTACATTTAAATCTGTTTTGGATTAGCAAACCTGTTTGTACAGCTTGTTATCTTTAAAAATCATTAAATTGCAGAGACCTAAGTACAAAAAGTCCAAGCATGAATCAAAACAACAGCCTTTATTTGTGTAGCGAGACTGTAACTAATGGCTGTGACACCAGCATTTTCATCTTTTTTCCCTTTCAATCATGTTCTTCTGCTAAATTTAAGCTTGTACGTAGAATTTTTTTTCTTTTAAATTGCAGTCTGGTTTCCTGAAAGTGTATGCTAATAAATTACCTTAGAATGCAGTTATTAATACTAGCAAAACAGTCAGATTGAATGCTATCATGTAAATACAGCTTGTTTTATTTATTTTTAAACAAAACTACATTTACTAATCCAATGAAGACATGCAGTGTACATTTCTGAGTACCAATGTATGTATTTATTCATGAGTAAAACAACATATCCTCATCCAACACCTACAATTTCTGTTACTGGATATATACTTGGAAAAAGTCAAACGAATTTCACCATTCCAATACACACAAGTAGCAACCCTTACACCATATTTTTTATTAAATCCCTCTGTTTGACTGCAGAAGACATCACTTTTATGTGTATTGTGGTTTTTCTATGTATAAGCATGCCAATTTTGTCATGGCAACACCTGGCGATAGTCCAGTTTAGTGCTGGGTGCCCTGGGTCCCAACACTGCCTGTGATCGCTCACCATTTTTTCTATTCTGCCACCTATCAGACCTGCAGAACAAACTGACAGGAGTGCTCTGAAACTCCTCCTCAGCTCTGTGCTGCAAGTCTGAAAGGAGCCCACAGCTGAGTATGTCCACTAAAGCCTAGTACACATAGGCCGAATGTCAGGGGGTATTGGTAATTTCAATAGAAACCAGCCGATATTCGGCCCGTGTGTGCTGGAGTCGGTTATACAGAAGACGGCCAAACTTCTGTGGAAGGGGAATGACCGGAAAAGGTCTACCAATCGGCTCAGCGCTCTCAGCCAATGGCTGAGAGCGCTGACTGGAGTGTTCTGGCTGGGAGGACACATAATTCTTGCTTAGGCAAGAACTTAGGTGGGACTACATTAAAAAATAAGAATCAAACAAATCCCCCCCAAAAAAAGAAACCAAACACTCTGTTTGACACGTACCTGGTTGGAGGCCCAGGAGACATGAGGGCTTCCGTTGCAGCTAAAGTCCTAGCACTCCTAGAGGGGTTGCTAGGGAGTGCAAGGCTCAAAGAAGCACAGGTGCCATTAAGGGAGGTTGGCCAAGAGTTGATTCAGGAAGTGTCCGGCTAAATGATTCTTTGGTAGGTAGGCAGCCAGGAGTGATGGCAGGTACACAAGGAACTCTTGTGTTAGAACAGGCCCAGTGCAGCAGCAAGTGATGTGGTGAAGGTTATGCACGGAAATCAAAGGGAGAAGGCAGCAGAATGGTCAGGAGGCAAGCCAGTGTCATACATCCATGGTAAAAAAATCAGAGTCCTTTCCACAAGCCATGGTCACAACAAGAGGTAAGGCAGAGGAAAGCTCAGGAGCAGGCCAAGTTGGTAAAGCGGAATCAAGATAATGCAGAGTACACAGGAACAAGGAGCACAGGTAAACTAAAAATTATCCAGCAGTCCTGTCACTGCTTCCTTCCTTAAATAGGGCATTTGACACCAGTTCTGAGATTAGGCAAACATCTGCATGCACCGATTTCTATGCAAAAGGTTGTGCCATGTGGTCTACTGGCAGATGTGCCAGGCCTGAGTCTTTGCACATGCACACCTCTGTTCTGGATAGTGCAATGGCACAGATTTTTAGCTCGTGGAGGGGGCCAAGCCAGAGAATTAAAGTCCCTTTGCAGAGTGAAGATCAGCTTTCCGATAGACAAAGACAAAGTAATAGCATTTTGTGTGCAGATAAGCTGTAATGCAGGAGTTTATTTCTTTAAGAACGATCCTTTGTGCTGAGGTTTATGCACGCCTGTGAGACTGAAACTTGTAGCAAAGAAATTTGGAGTATTTTGTGAGTATAAGTACTGTGGCATATGTGTGCCTTGTTGGCCTGCATTAACTGATCCCTGATCCCCACATGCTGTGCGTTACTTATTTCTGAACCCCTGCACTATGTGCATTACATACTTCTGAACCCTGAAGATTACTCACTCCTGAGCTCTGCAACTTTGTACTGAGGTTTATGTATTACGTTGAGACTTTTACGTGTAGCAGAGTAATGAGGAGGAGTATTTTGTGAGTATAAGGACTATGGCATATGTGGGCATTGTTGGCCTGTGCTTCCTACTCCTAAACCCTGCATTCTGTGCATTACTTACTCCTGACCTCTGCACATAACTTACACCTGCAATCTACGAGTTACTTAGTCCTAACCCTTGCACTCTGTTACTTTGTCGTGACCACTGCACACTGTGCATTACTTACTCCTGAGCCCTGCATTCTATTCATTACTTACTCCTGACATCTGCGCTCCGAGCATTACTTACTCTGAATACTCAGCTGAGTAGGATGAGTTTTTTTTTCTCAACCATTCCCTTCCAGGCCCTCCCATTGTTGCTTTCCTTAGGTGCCTATAGAGCTTTCACAATCCTAGTTTTGCCTTGTTGTTTTCCATATAACACATGCAAGATACCCACTGTAAAAAAAGGGAACAATAACTAACAGCGCAAATACAGGTGAATATAGACAGGGAAAATCACAATTCATATATCATCGGTACATAGTGAGGTTAGGGATTCGGGGGTTAAAAGTTTACAGATAAAGGGATAAAAAATGATAAAATAACGGCAGGGCATCTGCGGCTGCTATCCTCAGAGAGCTGGTTCTGTATAGAGGAAAACAAAGGGGAAAAACCAGGAAGCGCCACCTGAGTGTAGTATTAAAAAGCTGCTTTAATGGCAAGGTATCATATAATACACTTACAAGAAGTAAGTAAAAAGCTCATCTGTATGGATGTGTGGATTCCGTCCCTGGGTCCGGATCTGGTCACTGTGTGTGGCTTTAAGATGTTTTCTGGTGGCCGGTGACCGGATCCAGACCCAGAGGCCTCCAGACGGACTCCACACATCCATACAGATTTTTTTTTGTTCTTACTTCTTGTAAGTGTATTATGATACCTTTTTAAAGATACCTACTGTAGTCAGAAGACAGTGGTCTGTAATAAATCCTTTGAAAAAGGGGCCCAGATAAGCACAATGAAAAAAAGTGACCCCCTAATCATGACCATCTATCTGTCTCATGGGCTGTCCTGTCATTTTGCGCCTATAGCACACACATTGCACAGGCAGCATCTCCCCCCCTGCTACACACACTCTAATAATAAGCAATCCCCCCCCCCCCATCCCCTCTACCCCACCCCAAGAAAAAGTGTTATCAAATTTTATGTGTATTTTAAATGATGAGCTTGAAAGAACACTGTTATGTTTTAATTGTTGTTGCCTACATTATTTGTTGTAAGGGAATTTCCCAAAAAACATAAAACTGTAACCCACCTTCTGACGCCTCTGTTTTCCCGCCATGAACTAGCAACCCCCATGCAGAAAGCAATAGATTATGGTGGTCTTGGATCAGATGTCACAGAAAAAAAGATTCCAGCAGCTTTTCAGGGTTGTGATGACAAGGTGACAATGAGGCAGAAATAATGGAGTACATTCTATAGAGGAATAATAATAGTCAATGTTTTTTTTTTTCAAAAGCTTATATTAAGCAAAACTGATTTGTATTTTTGGGAGGACTTATCTAGACGGTGACAACCAGGGAGTTATTGCACTCTCATTTCTACTCGCTAATGTTGATGACCATTAGCCTCCCTCCACAACAGCCATTACGAATCAATGAGATGATGTTTCTCACCTCCTTATGTACACTTGTTCACAGTAATACAACAGTAATGGAGACTTCAGCAGTAAAGTGAAAATCCTTTGTAAAGGAAGAGGCAGGTGGTAGCAATGTATATATATATATCAGATTTCGATATAGAGCAGATATAAGCGAGTTATCTATGCCCAGTAATCTAGTAATAGAGTAATCTATGCCCAGATTTGGGCATAGATTTTTAAGAAACACATTTAATTTCAGACAAACTTTTCACATAAACACTTTAGAAGATAAAATGTAAAACCCCACTCTGCAGTACTTTAAACATTGGTTCTTTACGTACTGGTCCTAGATACATTACCTTTCTTATGCTGTGTACACACGACCAGACTTTTTCGTGATCAAAGGTCCCACGGTCTTTCCGACGGACTTTCGACGGACTTACGATGGACTTTCGAATGACCGGACTTGCGCACACACGAACGGACTAAAGTCTGTTCGAAAAGTCCGGTCGTTTGAACGTGATGAAGTACGAAGGGACTAGAATAAGGAAGTTCATAGCCAGTAGCCAATAGCTGCCCTTGCGTCATTTTTTGTCCGTCAGACTAGCATACAGACAAACTGATTTTTCGATCGGACTTGAATCCGTCGGAAAGATTTGAAACAGGTTTTATTTCTAAAGTCCGTCAGATTTTTTCGACCGAAGAGGTCCGATGAAGCCCACACACGATCATAATGTCCGATGGATTCGTTCCGTCGGACCAATTCGGTTGAAAAGTCCAGTCGTGTGTACACGGTATTAAATTCAGGACATCAAACCACAGCTTTGTCTTGGCACCGACAGAAGGTATCAAGGGAATGCCCGATGTCATTTCCTCTTTTTGTGTGGTGCTGCTACAAACAAGGAGTCTTCTGGCCTGCCAATAACGGTGATATGTTGTGATGGGCAGGACAAGAATCTCTTGGCCTGTCAATCAAATTTGGATATGTTAGTGGGCAGGACAGATCAGAATTCTGAGATACCCGGGTCCTCCCACTACAGCCAGCAGTGATGTAATTATGTTGCTGCTGGTAAACAATAAACTGCAATACTGGTTGTCTGGGGAAGGAGTCCTTATTATGTATAATTCAAGAAGATTATTTTTGTGGTGGCAGCACAATATGATTTATAACGCTAAACATATTTGTTAAAGGTAAAAGATGACCTTTCCAAAAATGTTTAAAATGTTCTGGAGTTTAGCTTTAAAACTTTGAATTAAGTATAGTCATAAAATGATAGGGGACTTTGTTTTTTATTACAGTATAGACAACACATTACCTATATTTAGTGTGTGTTTTTTTTTTACATATATCAGACACTGATGTGAAGTTAAGTTATCATTTTAACAGCAAGCACTGAAAATGACTTGAAAAGATAAATGTTAAAACACATAATGCGCACAAGCTTTACATTTGATTTATGTATAAATTATGTTGTACTGCAATCATAACTCTTCATTCCCAAAGGTACAATATGCAAATGTAAGTGTTTCCTTGAGGGGGGAAATGCAAAAAAAAATCATATAATCTTGATTTAATAAGCCCATGATTTTTTATATGAATCATAGCGTATAGCGGCTTTATTTCATTTGCAAACATAACGGCAAATTAATTCAAAAACACAACATTTTCAGCACATGTAATGCACAGTGTTTCCAACTGAACATTGTATAACTACAAGTTGTTGAAAATAATTCACATTTAAGAAAAAAAAAACTTCCCTCTTATTAGGTTGTCCAAACAGGAAAAAATTACCGTATCAAAGTTCTGCAACTTTTTCAATATGAGAGTTATACTTCGCAAACAACAATTGAACTTCATATACATATAAAATATCTATTTTTAATCCACAGGCATAAAAATATGAACAAAGGTGTTTTGAATTTCATGCTATTTGCAGCACTTTTGCAAGGAGCGGCTTTGGCTTTAGTAACTAGATGCATCTATATAACTACACTCTCTCGTTCTCTCAAGCAGTCTCTAATTTGTACATATTATACGCAAAACGTCAACAAAAATTGAATGTAGGTTCTGCTAAGGCCTTGTTCACGTGAGTGCACCTAAGCATATACCCATGTGAGGGCTGTGTTTTGCCCATATGAGTTGCACAGGTGTTCCATGCATCAATGTACAGGCAGCCATATTATGTGACTTGGGATGCAGTGGCTGCACAGACACAGTAGCTGGTCTCAATTTGACGTTCATGTGGGTGTGTGTCTCCAAACTCACACTGTTTGCACTCAAGGACATGCACCCGCACCCACATGGCTGTCATGTGCAGCTGCAATTGACATGAATGGGACTACCTGCACGCAAATACATGAAACACTTGTGCATCCTGTGCTGACAAAATACGGCCCTCCTACGGGTCTATGCTTTAACACAACTGTGTGAACAAGGCCTTACAATGAATTATAACAAAAGCATTAAATGAGCGTGTACAATTTCATGCAAATGCTATTGTATTATGAAAATAAGCAAACTACAAAGTGTAATGCGGCGTACACACGCTCGGACTTTCCGGCGGGATTGTCCGCCGGACCTAGTCCAGCGGACAAACCACCAGACTTTCCAGCGGAGTTCCGCCGGACTTTCCAGCGGAGTTCCGCCGGACTTTCCAGCGGAGTTCCGCCGGACTTTCCGACCATGTGGACTTGCCCACACATGCCCGGACTTTTCCGGTGGACAAGCCAACACACGATCGGAAAGTCCGTTCATTTAGAATCATTCTCAGACCCTTATCCGAGCACGCAGCCCGGCCGGTCAGGAAAGGGGGTGGGGACGAGCGAGCGCCCCCCTCCTGAGCCGTACCAGGCCGCGTGCCCTCAACATGGGGGGTGCCCTGGGGAAAGGGGGGGCCCTGCGCCCCCCCCACCTCAAAGCACCTTGTCCCCATGTTGATGAGGACAAGGGCCTCTTCCCCACAACCCTGGCCGTTGGTTGTCGGGGTCTGCGGGCGGGGGGCTTATCAGAATCCGGGAGCCCCCTTTAATAAGGGGGCCCCCAGATACCGCCCCCCCAACCCCAGGGTTGTTGGGAAGAGGCCCTTGTCCTCCTCAACATGGGGACAAGGTGCTTTGGGGTGGGGGGCCGCAGGGCCCCCCTTTCCCCAGGGCACCCCCCATGTTGAGGGCACGCGGCCTGGTACGGCTCAGGAGGGGGGGCGCTCGCTCGTCCCCACCCCCTTTCCTAACCGGCCGGGCTGCGTGCTCGGATAAGGGTCTGAGATGGATTTGGGGGCGACCCCCACGCCGGTTTTTCGGCGTAGGAATTCCCCTTTAAATCCATACCAGGTGACGGGGCTAGCGCGGCGGCATTCACTGCCTTCGCTAGCCCCGTCTACCTGGAGTCACGTTCTAAATGAACCGACTTTCCGATCGTGTGTCGGCAAGTCCGTTCATTTCAAAAGTCCTGCGGACTAGCACACAGATGGGGGGATTTTCCAGCCATTTTAAGTCTGAACTTAAGGAGCAAAAAGTCCGCCGGCGCCCACACACGGGCGGATTGTCCGGTGGACTCCAGCCCAGCGGACAATCCCGCAGGAAAGTCCGCTCGTGTGTACGTGGGCCTTACATTATTAATCCCTAGAAAACTCTAGTGGCTGCTAAGTGATGTGGCCCACCTGTCACCTGCCTGGCCCGGCATTCACTTCCCAGACACTCCAAGACAATGAGCAGTCCTTTGTTTGTGTTGTTTTATTGGGGGAATTAAACTTGGATGGGGTGTGGGAAATATGGGATGCCCATTAGAATTACAGCAAAATTGCTAGGGACAACTATGTACACTCTTTGTACACTCCTTCAAACTCCTCCTGCACAACTCTTGCTTGCAGACTATTACTCTCTCACTTTAGGAGCAGCTAGCACATGGTTAGGCCTGACACTGGCTCAGCCAGGCTTTAGGAATTGCCCTTTGCAGGCAGGGACCGCAGGTCCCTATAGTGTAGCAGAAAATATATAAGTTCTGCTAGTACAATCTGTCCTTCTGGTGGACTACTGCTCCCAGTCAGTCCTCTTCAGGCCCTGCCAACCCTCCTGGCTGCAGCTGCCCGACTTCACTGCCCTTGACATTGCAATCCTCTCTGCTGGCTCCACACCCAGCTCTGACTGTTTCCTCTCAGTCAGTCCTCTCTGGTATGCCTCTCCAGTCCTTCCGACTGCATGTGTCACTCACCAGCCCTCCTGGCTGCGACCAGTGGTTCCTTCCTAAAGACTTGCCCGGCAGTACTAGCACCTGCTATCCTCTCTGACTCCTCTTTTGCCTCCTGTCCAGATCCTTCATCTTTTCTTGAAGGGCTCCATCCTGCACCCGAGTCCCAGGCCCAAGGTTACCCCACCCCCCTCCAGACTGGGGAGCTCCCTCAAAGGCCCCGACAGCCTAGTACTCCATCCTCAGTTCTTCCCCTGACAACTCCTCCCCATCTGGGCTGACCCTGGGTATTTCAAGGAGGCCTGCCCCCTGACAATCCTAGTTGGGGATTGGTCAGGGCTCCCTGAGACAAACCAGACATCTCCACCTCTCTCCCCCCCTCTTCTTCTAGAATCCTCTGGAAGAAAGATGGAGGTCACAGTGGAGTGATGCTGTCTGTGAGTCACAGCTGCTGTTCTGAGCCACTTCCAGCCCACACAGATCAAAACAAACAGGCCTAGCTTCCAGCTAGGTCTGCCTAAATTTGCCTGTAATACAAAAATCTTAACTTCTAGCACCTACCTCGGTAATGGGTGCTACACTAGGATACTAGGGAGATTCACCCTCTCTATTTGTGCTCATGACTGAGTCACTGACTGTCACTGAGAGTGAAAGTAATGAGAAATATAAAAAAAAAAACACGAGTCACCAGAACAAGAGGTGAGGGAAAATTTTCTATTGGATACAACTGGCTAAGAGGGAATTTTTATTTACTTTGGAGAGATTTAAGCTGGCCATAGATGGATCGAAATTTGGCCAGTTCAGCAGGAACCAGCTGAATTTCCATCCAATGTAATGATTGAGTTCAGTACAACCAGCCTGTTGTGTTTTTTCTGCAATCACTGCCAGTGGCTATAGCCTCCAGCAGTGATCAAAAAAACCTTGCATGCGAGCCCCTCAAGCTTGGGAAAGGGGACTAGTCCAAGTCCAGTGCTGTGAGCGTTAGTTGGGGAGGGAGCTCATCTCAGCTCCAAACATCAATGTGTAGAAATGTGGATGTCGCTATAGCCGCACATAGAAGCAAACCAGCACATGGTGGTATGTGGCTCCGATGGTGGTATGTGGGGATGATTAAGCTCTGAGGGGCAGAGCAAAACAAGTTGGGGGCATTGCCTGGCAAGAGTCTAGGCTGAGGTTGCCACAAACCTCCATGATCAGGTTTGCTTCAATGTGTGGCTATAGGGACATCCACATTTCTAGAGCAGTGATCATTGTATTCCAATGGTGGAGAAACCTTTGGCTGTCAAAATACAATAGTACAGCATGAGGGATTCCCCCATCAACACTGACTGTGTTGATGGGGGAATTGAGCAAGGGAACGAAAAGCCCTAGTCTTACTTCCTATTTTGTCTCCAGGATAGACGGTACGGGTACATCTCTCTGAAAGGACAACCAAAAATTAACTGACAGGGTTTTAAACTGTCCGTACAGTACTTATCCAAACCTAAATAAAAAGGTTTGGCTATACATAAACTTTAATAATTGTGGTGTATTTTTAAAAAAGGAAGTAGAAGACCTACAGTGGACTTATATTGTATATCGTATTGTAATATTATAATTTTAGTTGTGTTTAGGCTGAAAGTACTTGACTGCTTGCTTTGTGAGTAAGCAGAATCTAAAATACTGGGTACCTTTCCACAAAAAGAAAGTGCTAGGTAAGACCTGTTGTAATGCCGATCTTTTAAAAAGAGGTTGTTTGGCATATATCCAAAATGCAATACTTTTTTTGAAAAAGGATATTACGTGGGCTGAGAATATGTTGGATCTGCACCATGACTATGCCTGAAGGATATTTTATGGACCGACCAAAAAATGAGTTGCCTTTGTTAATTTAACTCTATGTTAAAATTAAATGAAACGCATCTTTATTATGTAACACAAAAACAACTGAATCCACTACTTGTATCAAACATAATGCCAGCAAATATATACTCATATGTAAACCTGCAACACTTGAATATATTATAACATATCCATGTCAGCTAATTACCATGAATTTTCCCAAAAGTATAAGTACAGTTCAGTTCAGAGGTTCCAATCTGTGTTCTGTAATGAGCAATCCATCAAATGAAATGTAAGCAGTCATCCAGAGTACCCAGATGTGTCCTCTTCACATCAGCTGTGGGAATGCCCATGCAGGATTTAGACAGGAATTCAGCATATTCCAATAACTTTCCTAGGTAAACAGTCTCTCAGTTGCAGAAGTGTGTCACAAAAGAGCAACACATGCAGAGGGACACCAAAGTAACAGTGCAGACCACAGGAAAGAGGTACAGAGCCAATTAAACTGGCTCTGTACTATGTGATCGCTGTAATGCTGTAATCAGGCACAACTGTAAACAATGTCTTTGATTACACCTGACAATGGACGAGTTGCAGGACCCAGGCAGAAATACAGAGCCAATGATAGTGGCTCTGTACCTTGTGATCACTGTGATCAGACTACAGCCAGTGCCTGATTAGAGCCAGTACCTGATTAGTGCCAGTGCCTGATTAGGGCCAGTGCCTGATTACAGCCAGCGCCTGATTACAGCCAGCTCCAGTGTTTCCCGTTTGCTGATCACAACCAGTGCCAGTGTTTCCAGTGTTGCTGATTGCAGCCAGTGTTTACCTTTTCACTTTGAGGTGTCTACTTTCCAAAAATGTGATAGTTGGTCAGGAAATCAGATTTATAGCCTAAAAGTGCTCCTTGGATTTTGGGCCCCACTATATGACTAGGCAGCTAAAAAGTTTCACACATGTTTATGTTTGAGCGTTGTACCTACAGAGGTACAGTGCTAATTATCTTATCACACCTTTTTTTTATACCAACACATTTATATTCAGTCTGGAGCAGTTTTAATGCCCAGCACATTTTTCTTCCCAGGCAGCCACCTGTGCCAACTTTACAGAGCCCTGATGTGGCTTATTTCTTTGCCTGTCCCTCAAGCCCCCTGTGCCTCTTCCCTGGCCAAGTCTGTTCTGACATCCTTGTAACATTTTTGAAACAGAAGACATGAGGTCCAACAGGGAGATCTTAGCACTGATGCACCCAAAAACATAAGGGGCTGGTAAGGGATTCTAATTGCTGGCACAAGTGTTTTTTTAATAATAAATAGCACAGAAATACATGTCTGCATGTGTGTAATTGGAAGAGATAGCACTGCCAATCTGATGAAAAGACAGATGGTCAGGACCTTTTTCAAGAGACAGAAGCTTGCTGTTATGTAGGGGCCATACTGAGCAACTAGAAATTTAACTTATACCAGCTAATGAGATATCATTGAAGAGTAGGGATGAGCTTCGAGTTGCCTGTTCCCCTGTTCAGCGAACAGCGAACAATTTGGGGTGTTCGCCGCAAATTCGAAAAGCCACGAGCACCCTGTAAAAGTTTATGGGAGAAATCTCAAGTGCTAATTTTAAAAGCCTATATGCAAGTTATTGTCATAAAAAGTGTTTGAGGACCTGGGTCCTGCCCCAGGGGACATGTATCAAAGCAAAAAAAAGTTTTAAAAACTGCATTTTTTTCAGGAGCAGTGATTTTAATAATGCTTAAAGTGAAACAATAAAAGTGTAATATTCCTTTAAATTTCGTACCTGGGGGGTGTGTATAGTATGCATGTAAAGGGGCGCATGTTTCCCGTGCTTAGAACTGTCCCTGCACAAAGTGTCATTTTTGCAGGAAAAAAAGCTATTTAAAATCACTCGCGGCTATAATACAGAGAACAGTCATTCATTGAAAGTCATTGATAAAAAAAAAAAAAAAAAAAAAAAGCGTTCCCCCAAATTCAATTACCAGGCCCTTCAGGTCTGCTATGGATATTAAGGGGAACCCTGTTTTAAATTTAAAAAAAAAATGAAGTGGGGTTCCCCCTAAATATCCATACCAGACCCTTCAGGTCTGGGATGGATTTTAAGGGGAACCCCGCACCAAAAAAAAAATGGCGTGGGGTCCCCCTCAAAATCCATACCAGACCTTATCCGAGCACGCAACCTGGCAGGCCGCAGGAAAAGAGGGGGGGACGAGAGCGGCCCCCCTCCCTCCTGAACCGCACCAGGCCACATGCCCTCAACATTGGGAGGGTGCTTTGGGGGTCTGGACCCCCTTTAAAGCACCTCGTCCCCACAACCCTGGCCGTTGGTTGTGGGGGTCTGCAGGCGGGGGGCTTATCAGAATCTAGAAGCCCCCTTTAACAAGTGGACCCCCAGATCCTGGCCTCCCCCCCATGTGAAATAGTAAGGGGGTACAAAAGTACCCCTACCATTTCACCAAAAAAGTGACAAAAATTTTAAAAATGACAGGAGACGGTCTTTGACGATTCCTTTATTAAATTCTTCTTTCATCTTCTTTCTTCTAGTCTTCTTCCTTTCTTCATCCTTCGGTTTCTTCATCTTCTTCTTCCATCTTCTTCCATCTTCTTCCATCTTCTTCTTCCTCCAATCCGCTTCTTCTTGCTCTGGTCTTCTCGTCCGGCAACTTCTTCCACAGAGTCAGCGTCTCTTCTTCTGTGTCGGGCTGCTCCGCGAAATGGGAGGCTCCCGCTGTGTGAGGCTTCACTCCGTCTGACAGTTCTTTTATAACGGAGGGCGGGGCCACCTGGTTACCCGCCCCCCTCTGACGCATGGGGACGTCATGGGGACTTCCCTATGGCTTTCTGCATGACGTCAGAGGGGGTGGGGACGGCCCCGCCCCCCTCTGATGTCATGCGGCCTGCCAGGTTGTGTGCTCGGATAAGGGTCTGGTATGGATTTTGCAGGGGGACCCCACGCCATTTTTTTTTTTTTTGGTGCGGGGTTCCTCTTGAAATCCATCCCAGACCTGAAGGGTCTGGTATAGATATTTAGGGGGAACCCCACGTCATTTTTTTTTTTTTAAGTTTGACGCAGGGTTCCCCTTAATATCCATAGCAGACCTGAAGGGCCTGGTAATTACATTTGGGGGAACCCCCACGCTTTTTTTTTTATCAATGACTTTCAATGAATGACTGTTCTCTGTATTACGGGAGCCGGCAATTCATTATAGCCGCGAGTGATTTTAAATAGCTTTTTTTCCTGCAAAAATGACACTTTGTGCAGGGACAGTTCTAAGCACGGGAAACATGCGCCCCTTTACATGCATACTATACACACCCCCAGATACAAAATTTAAAGGAATATTACACTTTTATTGTTTCACTTTAAGCATTATTAAAATCACTGCTCCTGAAAAAACGGCTGTTTTTAAAACTTTTTTTTGCATTGATACATGTCCCCTGGGGCAGGACCCAGGTCCCCAAACACTTTTAATGACAATAACTTGCATATTAGCCTTTAAAATTAGCACTTTTGATTTTGAACGTTCGAGTCCCATAGACTTTAATAGGGTTCTAAAGTTCACACGAGCTTTAGGTCTGTTCGCAGGTTCTGGTGCGAACCGAACAGGGGGGTGTTCGGCTCATCCCTGTTGAAGAGTAATGCCCCGTACCCACGGTCGAAAATTCAGACGGAAAATGTCCGATCGGACCATGTTGTCGGAAAATCCACCCGTGTGTGGGCTCCATCGGACTTTTTCCGTCTGAATTTCCGTCGAAAAAATTTGAGATCCTGCTCTCAAATTTTCCGACAACAAAATCCGATCTGACTTTTTCCGATCGTGTGTTGAGAATTCCGATAGACAAAGTGCCACACATGCACAGATCAAACTATGAGACCAAAGCTATTGGCTACTAGCCTCTACGTAGTTCCGTCGTACGCAACGAACGTCACCACGTTCAGAATGATCGGATTTGCCGACAACTTTGTCCAACCATGGGTATGCAACACCAGTTTTGGACAAAATCCATCGGAAAAAATCTGACGGATTTTGTGGTCGGAATTTCCGACCGTGGGTACGGGGGCTAACAAATTAGAACTGGCAGAGGATCTAAGGTTTGTGTGATACTGGTGTATCGAACGAGTGACCAACTAAATCCCATTGGTAGCTATATATGCTCTGTAAGTTAAATCCTTGTTTTTTTTTTGTTTTTTTTTAAGTGATTTAGAAAGAACTATGTAAATCAAAACAGGGAAACAGAGAGTGCACTGAGTAACTGCCTGGCCCCTGCCATTGAATGATGTGTCAACAAGTCAAGGAGAGCGATGCCAGAAAGACAAAGAGGAATTCAGGCTATGCGAACTGTTCTGTATTTATTGTTGGAACTTGACTGAAATATAAAAGCTAATGGTTGCTAAAATAACCTTGTTTAAAGTATAACTTTGCAGTAGAAAGTAGAACACAAAAGGTGAAAATGTATCAAATCATTTTTTTCTGAAAAAATACTCACATCCAAATCTGAAGTGTCTTGAGTGGACTTTGACTTTAACACATTATAACACCTGCTATTGTACTAATTGAAAACATATTTGCAAAACTTTTTATTTGACAGTGTGTTGCAAAACAGTATACAAATGTTCTTGTATTCATTTTTTATTGCATAATTATTTAAAAATATGAATCCCTAAAAAGGTATACCTTTGGTTAGCTTAATGATAAATAAGAATGTTTAAACATACCCATACATCGCTGGAATTCAAATAGTTATACTGGGATGATGCCTGCAGCTGCGGCGGTTGGCTCTCTTGTAAAAGCAATCCTAGCAGCTAACTAGCCTTACAAGGAGCGGGAGGGGATTTCCCCCACTCTTGCCGCCTTCCGCGGCTTTCTTGGCCTCCACCAGGAAACCCGAGCGACCAGCCGACACTTCCGCCAGCTGATCAGGGAGCCGAACAAACACCTGGAATCGATGACCTAACATCACTTCTGGTTTACCTGGATGTCAACAGAGCCATTTTCAAAAGTATTTGAAAACACAGATCTTGGTGTGATTGAATAATTTTAAGGGCAGAGGAGGGATTTGGGGTCTTATAGACCCCAGATCTCTCCATAAGGAGTACCTGTCACATGCCTGTTGCCATCAAGGAATGTTTACATTGACACAGGAACAGCAATAAAAGTGATAAAAAACCCAAAATCAAAGTGTAAAAATAAATAACTAAAAAAATATAAATGTGCCCCCGCACCCCTGTGCTTGCACACAAAGTTGAACGCAAGTGTCGGTCTTGTAAACAATGCAACAGCGATCATCCCACACATGTGAGGTATCACTCGAACGTCAGACCATGGAGAGTAATTCTAGCACCAGACCTCCTGTGTAAATCTACAGTGGTAACCTGTAAAGGCTTTTAAAGCGCTGCCTATGGATAGTACAATTTACGCTGTGTGTTGCCGTTGTACGGGCATGTGCAATTTTAAAGCGTGACATGTTTGGTATCTCTTTACTCGGTGTAAGATCATCTTTTATATTTTACCAAAGAAATTGGGCTATGTATAGAGTTTTCTTGTATTAAAATTCAAAAAAGTGTATTTTTTTTCCTCAAAAAATTGCATTTGGAAAACCTCTGCGCAAATACAGTGTGACATAAAAAATTGCAAAACCCACCATTTTATTCTCTAGGACAGCGATGGCGAACCTTGGCACCCCAGATGTTTTAGAACTACATTTACCATGATGCTGCATAGTGCATGAGCATCATGGGAAATGTAGTTCCAAAACATCTGGGGTACCAAGGTTCACCATCACTGCTCTAGGGCCTCTGCTTTAAAAAAGAAACCAAAAAATATATATATATATATATATATATATATATATATATATATATATATATATATATATATATATATATAAATATAAATATGCCTGGGGGGTTGTAACTAATTATATAGCAGAAAATACATATTTTTACATGTAAGCAAAAGTGTCAGAAAAAAGCCTGGTCTGCAAGTGGTTATAATACAGAAGGAATACGTGAAACATGGATAGTTCCAATATATTCCCAATGTACTATAGTTATAATGCAATACAGGTTTATTTACCCTCCCGTTGTATTCCCATTCTGTCTCATTGTCTCATAACGACTATACTATCCTAGGAGATAATCTGCATATTATGAGGTCAAAGCAAGTTCCACTATACTTGAGTGTGATTACATCATAACTGAAGACATTTCTTATAAATTTAGAGGATTAAAAGAGGATTATTTTCAAGAATGACATTTACACTACTGTTCACGTCAGAACGGCAACATGATATGGGAATCAGGGACAGTTTTCTATCAAAACATTGCACATGAATAACCACACAGTTCCTAGAAGAGAACAATGAAGTAGCACAAGTTTACAACTGGAAAATAAACTGTGTTCTACTTTCCAAACATTTGGGTGTTCTTTTTCAGATTCCTACTGACAGCAAATAGTTAACATTGACCTACATTACTATACTGTTTAATTGTTTCCACCCTAAAAAGAAAAAAACAAAAACTACTGATCACCTGATCCAGGGGTCTCCAAACTATGGCCCTCCAGTTGTTCAGGAAACTACAATTCCCATCATGCCTACTCATGTCTGTGAATGTCAGAGTTTTACAATGCCTGATGGGACGTGTAGTTCTGCAACAGCTGGAGGGCTGTAGTTTGGAGACCCCTAGACTGACTAATGGCCCGTACACATGATCTGAATATCGTACGACCGATCGTGCGACCGTTTTCGGTTACGAGTCGCAAGTAGAAATTGAATAGCTAACTAAAGTCACCAAAATTCTCGTACGATAGAAAAAAAAATCGGAAGTGATGTCATGTGTTGTAATGTATTTGTATTGTATTTTCGGGCGACAACTATACTGACTAAACGAAAATCGTACGATCTGGAATCGTACGAGGAACATTTCCGTGCATGTCCGATCGAATAATATCGGATGAACGGTCGTGATCGGCTGTCAAAAGTAGTGTACACACGACCTGAAAATCATACGACCCTTCCTCGGACGACCGCTTTCGTACGATATTCAGATCGTGTGTACGGGCCATTACTGTATTCAAAACTGCAGCTATTGCTTTACAGGCATCCAATAACTTTGGATGCCTTTAGGTTCCTTCTCAGAACAAATTATTATATATTTATCTTTGCATTTACAGACCTGTCTTGATACCTTTATTACAACTAGACATGTGCAATTTGTTTCAGTTTGAATAAAATTCGGACAAATTTTTGGTTATTCAGAGATTCGGGTTTATCCGAATCTCTGAATCAAATAGTAACGAATTTAGTTGAAATACGTTAAAATTTGTTTTGTTTATAAATTTTCTAATGAATTCCAACTTTTCAGAACAATATGAATTTTAGTCGGTCAAAAAACTAATTCGAATTCTGTGTGATGAAATAGCTGGTTGTTAAGCAGCGAGCCAGGAAGCCGGCCACCTGCATCCTTAACAACCATGAGTCATCATCTGTCAGCGGGCTTCTCTCCCCACTGACAGATGAATATAAAGATAAAGAATGCCAGCAAAAGAAAAATGTTAAAAAATTAAATAAAATATGGCGTGGGACCCCCAAAATCCATGCCAGACCCTTATCCGAGCATGCAGCCTGGCAGGTCAGGAAAGGTATGTACACGATACCCATTCACATAGGGGAGGACGAAATCTGGGGGCCACCCTTATTAAAGGGGGTTTTCAGATTCTGATAAGCCCCCTGCCCGAAGACCCTGATAACCACATCCCATGGTTGTCGGGAAGAGGCCCTTGTCCCCACTAACATGAGGAAAAGGTGCTTTGCGGTGCACCCACCCCCCCCCCATGTTGAGAGCATGTGGCCTGGTATGGTTCAGGAGGGGGGCACTCATTAGTCCCCCCTTTTCTGACCTGCCAGGCTGCATGCTCGGATAAGGGTCTGGTATGGATTTTGGGGGGACCCATGCCAAAAAAAAAAAAAAAACGGCATAGCCCCCCCCCCCCAAGTCCATACCAGACCCTTATCTGAGCATGTAGCCTGGCAAGTTAGAAAGGGCTTGGTATAGACTGGGGTGGGGGCCCTATGCCTTTTTATTTTTTACATTTTTATATTGCCGAGTAATTGCTGGCATTCTTTATCTTTTTTTTTTAAACTGCATTCTTTATCTTTACATTCATCGGTCAGTGGGGAAGCCCACTGAGAGATGATGACTCATGGTTGTTAAGGACTAAGGCCCGGTTCAGACTGCTGCGGTGCGGGAGATCGCATATGATTCGCACTGCAGTTCAAATCATATGCGATCTCTGTGCGATGCAAATTCTGCCATCCAGATAGTATGGCTGAATTCGCATCACATTCGGCCCAAACTCGCACAGGACCCTTTTTTTTTTTTTTCGGTCCGTTGCAGAATCGGAACGCATGGTGTTCTCACCATGCGATCCGATTCCTGTCCAAGTTTGCAGATCGCACTGCGATTTGCGAGCTGCTATGGGGGTGTCATTAACATTTCATTGACACTCCCAGCAGCTCGCATAGGGCAGTGTGAACTGCCGGCGGGAGACATGCGGTGCGGGAACCTGCAGTAGATTTGCAGCGTTCCCGCACCGCAGCAGTGTGAACCCAGCCTAAGGGTGGCCGGCTCCCTGGCCCACTGCTTAACAACCAGTTATTTCATTAAACAGAATTTTAATCGGTCGATCGTTTGTTAACCAATCCGAATTCTAATCATTCTAAAAAGTTGGAATTTGTTAGAAAATTAATAAATGTAACGAAAACTAAATGAAACTAAACAAATTCCAAAACAAAACCAAACAAATTCCATAATGAAACAAAATTAGTAACATAACAAATCTATCCAAAAAGAGACTAAACTAATTTTTCCGTTCTGCACTTGTCCAATTGCTACCTAGCCCCTTCAGGTTTTTGGAGGTATCCACCATATTTTATCCAGTATGTCACAGTACATGTTGGCATTCATGGTTCCCTCAATGAACTGTAGCTCCCCAGTGTTGGCAGCACTCATGCAGCCCCAGACCATGACACTCCCACCACCATGGTTGACTGCAGGCAAGACACACTTGTCTTGTACTCCTCACCTGGTTGATACCACACGGCCGCCACACACGCTTGACACAATCTGAACCAAATAAGTTTATCTTGGTCTCATCAGACCACAGGATATGGTTCCTGTAATCCCTGTCCTTAGTCTGCTTGTCTATAACAAACTGTTGGCAGGCTTTCTTGTGTATCAGAGGCTTCCTTCTGGGATGACAGCCATGCAGACCAATTTGATGCAGTGTGCGGCGTATGGTCTGAGCACTGACAGGCACCTGTGCTTTCTTCTCAGAAATGTGATAAATGTGGTTTTAGATATATTGTACAAATGGAATTCTATCAGATTTTCATTTCACAGGGTTAGGAAACTAAAAGCTGTTTGGCCCTAGTAAAGGCTCCATTTACAATTTCTGCCAGGTAAACACCTTCTCTAAACTTGGACCAAATCAACTGTATCTGGCAGTCTCAATCAAGCAGATCAGAACAGATCTGCAAGACCTGCAAAAACGACAGCCTCTTGACCAAATGTTCTAGGTGCTAGTGAAAAATATCAGATTGGTCACTAACAAAGCATACTGTAGTTTTGTTTGAGACAAATTGGTATTTATATAGTGCCAACAATCTACATATATTGTATATTCAAATCAGCCCCTGTCTTCAAGGAGCTTACAATCTAAGGTCCCTTTCTCACATAGGGGTTGCTTTACTAAAACCGGAGAATGTAAAATCTGGTGCAGCTCTGCATGGTAGTCAATCAGCTTCTAACTTCTGCTTGTTCAAAAAAGCCTTGACAAGAAAATGAAGTTGATTGGTTTCTATGCAGACTGCACCAGATTTTGCACTTTCCAGTTTTAGTAAATCAACACCATAGCGTACATGAGTACACACACATAGTAGGACCAATCTGGAAAGGAGCCAATTAACTTAACAGCATATCTTTGAAGTGTGGGAGAAAACCGGAATACCCTGGAGTAAATCCACACAAGCATATGGAGAACATGCAAAGTCCATGCAGATAGTGTCGTGCTCAAGATTCAAGCTATGAACCCCAGTGCCCCATCCAACAATGCAACAAGTATCAAAAATAAAGACTGCTAAACTTCAATAAAAATCATTGAAACAAAAATAAAGACTGCTCAAATAAAAATTTAAAAAAAGACACAAAATACTGAAATAAATTGACTGCCTTTCCAAAATGCATGATTTATATATGCCATCAGACATGGACAAACTTCATAAATTCTGAACAGTATTTAAATGTAAAATACATTTTTCTTAGCACAATGCCAATAATGAATTGGATGGAATGTTAATTTCTGTGGCTGAGAGGAATTTACTCTTAGATGGTCCCAAATCATTAGCAATGTTAGTATATAGTGACAAAATGCTCTGTTTATTTCAGATACAGTTTGCTTTTGTCTTAACAGTGCATGCATGAGAACACACACACATCCATAAAATCATGCAGAATTTACCCTATGCTTCCACACAATGAGACACACACCAGGAAAAAGTGTTATGCAAAATGGTTCTTATATGCCTTTTGCACACACCTGCTATCATTCATGTCTCAGCGTGAAGTAGGGGTTTAGCCAATTTGCAAATAATGCTGAACATTTTCTTCCTTATAGATGTACACCATTCCTCATCATCTCTCTTTTATTTCTACATATGATTAATATAAAATGAAGTCTGTAGATTTAATGTTGTAGTAGTTACATTGTTCAGTCAAGCCTTTAGAATTAACATATGGAAGGATGGTTAATACCTTAGTTTTATTGCAAGAAATGCTTAGTAAAATAATTCATGCTTGTGATTAGCTTTTCATGCCTTAGCTGTTTCTTGACAGATGTCAGAACTATACGAATTCCCTATACATATCATAATTTTGTTTTCATTATACTTACAAGATACATTTAAATTCTGCTTATACTTTCATGGTCTATACCCTCAGCCGATAATAATATGTGAATATATGGGAATTATATTCCTTATTTAGTTAAAACAATGTGGCAAACATTGTTGTGCTGATGAAGAACATAGATATGGAAAATTGTATGGTTTAGAATAAAAAAATGGCAACACAATACACAACTTTTAATAACCAGCTGACTGACAGCACTTACCTTCTCTGACCTCATGCTGTTCTATTGTATGGGACTTTTCCATCTGTTGATGTAAATAAAGAACTCTATTTGTTCTAACCAAGGCTAAGGTTCTTATACCAAACTTATGCTGCATAGATACAATTTAATTACAAATGCCACACAGGACACCAGTATATAATTGTAGGGATCTACTTTCTATTGTCTGTACTTGTAAGTGGCTGTACTTCTCAAGGTCATAGAGTTATTTATGTACATCATTTCATGTCCCTACTAGCTGGGTCAAAAACTCCAGAATGTAGGACTTTCATATCTTTATACATGGGAATTTCCAGGAAGTACACTGCAAAAGAATGGGGCCACATGTCCTGTCCATGGAGTTGCTTCTGTTGTACTTTCACCCAGACCAGAAGAGACTATTGTAAACTACTAGGGAGGGACTAAAGCACAGAGTAGATAGGCTGCCCCTGAGTTCCAGTGCCACAGAGGTCATTATCACACCTTTTTTGGTGGCATTATTTACAGATTTCTGGAAGAACAGGAAGAACACCCATAACATCACAGGACTGAACCAAAGATTCCTGGAAGAAAGGTATATACAGGGCCGGCCCTACCATGGGACCCAATGGTACCATCGGTCTCGAGCGGCACTTTTAGGGGGACGGCAAATTTCTGCCCGCCAGCCAGCCCATTCCCCCGCTCCACTGCTTATGCCACTGTGAGGAGCCCGGCGCCGAGGTGACAGGAGCATGCCGGCAGAACAGGGGAACAGTCAGCGGGCGGGTCGGCGGCTGAGTGAACGGGCGGGACAGTCGGCAGGTGAGCGGGCTTGCTGGCCAATAACTGGGCCGGCGGGCAGGGGAGCAGAGAGATGACATCATCTCTTACCTCCCGCCCTGCATCACTGCAGTTCCGCCCTCACTGTGCAGTCGCAGGCAGCAGATAGATTACATCATCTCTCTGCTGCCTGCCTTCACTCTGGGACACAGCAAGTGACAATCCGCAATGTGTGCAGGTGACATGGCAAATGAAAATCTGCTAGGTGTGGCAGGTGACATTGTGGCAAAAGACAATCTGCAACGTGTGGCAGGTGACATTGTGGCAAGTGACAATCCACAACATGTGGCAGGTGATGTTGTGGCAAGTGACAATCCGCTATGTGTGGCAGGTGACGTTGTGGCAAGTGACAATCCGCAAGGTGTGGCAGGTGATGCCGTGGCAAGTGACAATCTGCTACATGTGGCAGGTGACGTCATGGCAAATGACAATCTGCAACGTGTGGCGGGTGACGTCGTGGCAAGTGACAATCTGCAACGTGTGGCAGGTGACATTGTGGCAAGTGACAATCCACAACATGTGGCAGGTGATGTTGTGGCAAGTGACAATCCGCTATGTGTGGCAGGTGACGTTGTGGCAAGTGACAATCCGCAAGGTGTGGCAGGTGATGCCGTGGCAAGTGACAATCTGCTACATGTGGCAGGTGACGTCATGGCAAATGACAATCTGCAACGTGTGGCGGGTGACGTCGTGGCAAGTGACAATCTGCAACGTGTGGCAGGTGACGTTGTGGCAAGTGACAATCCGTAACATGTGGCAGATGACGTTGTGGCAAGTGACAATCCGTAACATGTGGCAGGTGGTGTTATGGCAAGTGACAATCAGCCATGTATGGCAGATGGCATTGTGGCAAGTGACAATCCGCAATGTGTGGCAGGTAACGTCGGGGCAAATGACAATCCGCAATGTGTGGCAGGTGACGTCGGGGCAAATGACAATCGGCAACATGTGGCAAGTGACAATCCGCATTTGGTGTTCAAATTTAAATCTTTATTTATTTATAAGAGAAGCAAGGAATACACTCTACATCATCACATCTCACATAGTATCCACATCTATAAATACACTTCTGGTATCCAATTAAGTCATTTCCAAAACATATAACCCCACACAACAGATACCGCCAACTCTACTGTCACTTTCTGATTTCTCAAATAACACAAATAAAAATAAGATGGGATATCCACTACCTTTACCCAGGACTCGAGCTTTTCTCAGGCTCTGCCCTAAGGTTCCCTCTTTATATATTCATAGAGTGTTAAACCCTCTCTTACTTCTATATTTATTACCCACAAAAGAATAAGATAACATAGTCAATAACACAAATCCCTCCCCCCCCAAAAAAAAAAAAAAAATAGTAATTCCTCTTTCCCCCTTCCTCCATCTCCTTCCCCCCTCTCTATCGGAGTCTCTCCCTCTCCCTCTCTCTCTCAATAGGTTCCCTTAACTTTCCTCTCTATTTTCAATTGTCCAGGTTTACGTCTATAAGATTTCTCCCCTCCTCTGAGTTAATATAAAGATTCCATAAGGACCATGTTTCCAGATATCTCCCTCTTTTCTGTCGGGATGACCATACCAGATCCTCCATATAGTTTAATTGCTCTACCCTTTTAAGCCACATTCCCACTGATGGTGATTGTGTCTGCTTCCACATAAGTGGGATACAAGATTTAGCTGCGTTCAAAAGGTGACATAGAACAGTTTTCTTATATATTTTAGTCAAACTTCTCGTATCCTGTAATAGAAAAAAGGACGGGTCCTCTGGTAAATCTGGTAAATCTTGTTCACATCTGGTGGCAGGTGATGTGGCAAGTGACAATCCGCATCTGAAGGTAGGTGACGTTGGCAAGTGACACGCTCAGGGCTCCCACTGATTCTGCATTATGGTGAGTTTAATTATGTTATTTTATATAACAATGTAATAGAAATAATGCACTTCAATCATTCTTTTTTGCGATACAGCACTGCATCGATTTCACTGACAATCGCACGGTCGTACCCATACAAAATTTACGTCCTTTTTTCCCACAAATAGAGCTTTATTTTGGTGGTATTTGATCACTTCTGCGGTTTTTATTTTTTGCACTATATAAACAAAAAAAGAGCGAAAATTTTGAAAAAAAACAATATTATTTTACTTTTTGCTATAATAAACATCCAAAAAAAATTCTTCATAGGTTTAGGCCAATATGTATTCTTCTACATATGTTTGGTAAAAAAAATGCAATAAGTGTATATTGATTAGTTTGCGCAAAAGTTATAGCGTCTACAAAATAGGGGATAGATTTATGGCATTTTTATTCTTTTTTATTTTTTTTACTAGTAATGGCGGTGAACTGCGATTTTTAGCGGGACTGCGACATTGCGTTGGACAGATCAGACACTTCTGACACATTTTTGGGACCATTGACTTTTATACAGCGATCTGTGCACTGATTACTGTGTAAATGTCACTGGCAGGGAAGGGGTTTAAATGTGTTCCCTGGGAGGTGTTTCTAACTTGGGGGGATGGGACTGACTGGAGGAGGAGAGAGATCTCTGTTCCTAATCACTAGGAACAGCAGATCTGTCTCTCCTCCCCTGTCAGAATGGGGATCTGTCTGTTTACATTGACAGATCCCTGTTCTGGCTCTCTGTGGAGCGATTTCGGCTGGCCAGCTCATATCGCTGCCGCAGGCCACGCACAGGTCCTTTTATACTCCTATATACATGTATAGAGCAATGACAGGTCCTCTTTATACACCTACATACATGTATAAAGCCATGACAGGTCCTCTTTATACTCCTACATACATGTATAGAGCCATGGCAGGTCCTCTTTATATTCCTACATGCATGTATTGAGCCATGACACTTTCTTTTTACACTCCTATACACATGTATAGAGCCCTGACAGGTCCTTTTATACTCCTATATATATGTATAGAGCCATGACCGGTCCTCTTTATACTCCTACATACATGTAATAAAAAACATATAACGTAGAGTATAGTAAAATTGATCCTAATATTAAGGTAAGTACAACAGGACAAGACAATGTCATCAACTCTGAGTACTTACGTGCCACAGGTAGCGACGGTGTGCAGTGTAAGCAAAACCAGGGCCATAAGAGTGGTCCGTCCTGGGAGCTGGGGACGGACCACTCCTATGGCCCTGGATTTGCTTACACTGCACACCGTCGCTACCTGTGGCACGTAAGTACTCAGAGTTGATGACATTGTCTTGTCCTGTTGTACTTACCTTAATATTAGGATCAATTTTACTATACTCTACGTTATATGTTTTTATAGATACCCTACAACATCCCCCCTGAAGAAGTGTTTTTACACAGAAACGCGTCGTCTCTGAGAATGTAGCTATGTGCTTTATTATGATATATATCTGGATACACCATTCATTTTTTAATCTATTGAATTTCCAACTATGCTGCCAGCTGATATGTGAATTGACCATGCTATATACCATTTCTATGTGCTGACCATGTATACATTTTTACGAACATGAGGGTACTACTGTTATACATAACATTTATCCATTGACTCTTTTATATGAATTATATTACTGCTATGTATTTATTTACTTCAATAATAAAACTTGACCCTATTTTATCTACACGAGTCAACCACTTCATTCAAAGTCACAATTTCCCTCTTCTTGTCTACATATGTGTATAGAGCCATGACAGGTCCTCTTTATACTCTAACATACATGTGTAGAGCCATGACAGGTCCTCTTTATGTAAACAACCATGACAGGTCCTTTTTATATTCCTACATACATGTATAGAGCCATGACAGGTCCTCTTTATACTCTAACATACATGTGTAGAACCATGACAGGTCCTCTTTATGTAAACAACCATGACAGGTCCTTTTTATATTCCTACATACATGTATAGAGCCATGACAGGTCCTCTTTATACTCCTATACATGTAAACAACCATGACAGGTCCTCTTTATACTCCTATATACATGTATAGAGCCATGATGGGTCCTCTTTAGTTATCATGATATAAAATAATGGATGTGGGGGCCTTTTGGTGGGCGTGATTTTTTTTTGGGGGGGGGGGCAGCAATTCATTCTTAGTCCCAGGCAGCACAATGTCTTGGGCCGGCCCTGGGTTTATATAATATATTATGCATAGCAGAATAAAAGCTATTCTAGTCATTCACGACTCTATCCAAACTCTCTCCAGGACCACACTTTACATGTAGTACTAAGCTAAAATATCACTAAAATATCAACTAAATGAATGCCATGTGCCCTTTAGCAGTGCTAGGTAAGCACCTATGTTACAGTTTATATGGAAAATAGGGGGTTATTTACTAAAGGAAAATCCACTTTGCACTGAAAGTGCACTTGGAAGTAAAGTCGCTGTAGATCCGAGGGGGACATGCAAGGAAAAAAAAAAAAACAGCATTTTAGCTTGCACGTTATTGGATGATAAAATCAGCAGAGTTTCCCCTCATTTCAGATCTACCCCTTAGATTTAGAGCGACTGCACTTCCAAGTGCACTTGCATTGCAAAGTGGATTTGCCTTTCGGAAATAACCCCCATAGTGTTGCACATAAGCTTCCACATCATCAGTGATGTAAGGAACGCGATTAAAGTAAACGGCGTTACGTAACGCCGTTACTTTAAAGGGTAACGAGTAATCTAACTGATTACTCTGCCCCTCGCGGTAACGCCGTTCCCATTACTGGGGCGGCGTTACCGCAATTACTTACCGCGATCCGCGGAGCCGTCCGCGGCCTCGGCCTTAGGAAAGGCCGCGGTTCGGCCTAGCTCCGGAGCGGCGGCCATCTTGGTGCACCCACATGGCCGCGGCTCCGGCCTAGCTCCGGAGCGGCGGCCATCTTGGTGCACCCGTCGGAAGTTTACAATGTGATTGCTCCGTCAAATGACGGAGCGATCACTTGTAAACAAACCGGCGTCAAGATGACGCCGGTTCCTCTCCCCTTTGTGTACAGATCTGTACAGTGGAGGGGAGATGGATGCCAGCACATACCCTGCCAATACTCTGCATTACCAGGTAATACTCTGCCAATACTCTGCCAATACCAGGTAATACTCTGCCAATACCCTGCCAATACTCTGCCAATATCCTGCCAATATCCTGCCAATACCCTGCCAATACCCTGCCAATACTCTGCCAATACTCTGCCAATACTCTGCAATACCCTGCCATACCCCGTAATACCCATCCATACTCTGCCATACCCAGCCATACTCTGCAATACCCCGTAATACCTAGCCATACTCTGCAATACTCTGCCATACCCAGCCATACTCTGCAATACCCCGTAATACCCAGCCATACTCTGCAATACTCTGTAATACCCAGCCATACTCTGCAATACTCTGTAATACCCAGCCATACTCTGCAATACTCTGTATACCCAGCCATACTGTGCAATACTCTGTAATACCCAGCCATACTCTGCAATACTCGGTAATACCCAGCCATACTCTGCAATACTCGGTAATACCCAGCCATACTCTGCAATACTCGGTAGTACCCAGCCATACTCTGCAATACTCGGTAATACCCAGCCATACTCTGCAATACTCTGCAATACTCGGTAATACCCAGCCATACTCTGCAATACTCGGTAATACCCAGCCATACTCTGCAATACTCGGCAATACCCAGCCATACTCTGCAATACTCTGTAATACCCAGCCATACTGTGCAATACTCTGCAATACTCGGTAATACCCAGCCATACTCTGCAATACTCGGTAATACCCAGCCATACTCTGCAATACTCGGTAATACCCAGCCATACTCTGCAATACTTCGTAATACCCAGCCATACTCTGCAATACTCTGCAATACTCGGTAATACCCAGCCATACTCTGCAATACTCTGCAATACTCGGTAATACCCAGCCATACTCTGTAATACTCTGCAATACTCTGCAATACTCGGTAATACCCAGCCATACTCTGCAATACTCGGTAATACCCAGCCATACTCTGCAATACTCTGCAATACTCGGTAATACCCTGCCAATACTCTGTAATACCCAGCCATACTCTGCAATACTCTGCAATACTCGGTAATACCCAGCCATACTCTGCAATACTCGGTAATACCCAGCCATACTCTGCAATACTCGGTAATACCCAGCCATACTCTGCAATACTCTGCAATACTCGGCAATACTCTGCCATACCCAGCCATACTCTGCAATACTCTGCAACACCCTGCCAATACTCTGCAACACCCTGCAACAACCTGCCAATACTCTGCAACACCCTGCCAATACTCTGCAACACCCTGCCAATACTCTGCAACACCCTGCCAATACTCTGCCATACTCTGCAATACTCGGTAATACCCAGCCATACTCTGCAATACACGGTAATACCCAGCCATACTCGGCGATACCCAGCCGTACCCAGCCATGCTCAGCCGTACCCAGCCATACTCAGCCAATATTACAGTTGAGGAGATGACGTGGATATTACAGTGGGTGAGATTATGGATATTACAGTGGGGGCTTTATGGTGGTGGAATTTTCACAGGTTTTTGCAAATTCAATTATTATTTGCTGATCTGAAAAATGATCCGATCCGTGACTCTGATCCAAGCAACGATCCGATCCGTGAGTTTGGGGGGGACAGATGTACAGAGGGGGAACAGATATATGTGTGTGGGGGGGGAACAGACGTGTAGTGGGGTACAGATGTGTAGTGGGGTACAGAGGGGAAACAGATATATGTGTTGGGGGGAACAGACGTGCAGGGGGGTACAGAGGGGAAACAGATATATGTGTTGGGGGGAACAGACGTGCAGGGGGGTGCAGAGGGGAAATAGACGTGCAGGGGGGAACGCGCCCCTTGCTTACAGTAATACTAGACCCGCCCCTAAGAATATAAAAAAAAAAAAAATCACAGTTACTTTTCTGAGTAACTAATTACTTTTCCAATGTAGTAACTGAGTTACTAACTCAATTACTTTTTTGGGAGAAGTAATTTGTAATGTAACTAATTACTTTTTTAAAGTAAGATGACCAACACTGCTTTCAGTGCAAAATGGATTTTTCTTTAGTAAGTAACCCCCAATGTCTCATTATCACCCCCTTAGGAACTCTAGACAAGGCCCAGTCTGGCCTAACCAGTTTACAGTCGCACTAGTAAACCCACTCCCTCTAAAGGAATAACAACAGTCCAGGCTGGAACTGCACATTAACAAGAAAAAAGCTTCAAAGCACCTTTCCAACAACGCAACTTCTACAGAGGCATTTGTTACTAACGATGAAGCTCCCTTGGAGTGTCCAGTGTCCGCACATTACATAAACTTATGCCGCGTACACACGGTCGGACTTTCTGTGTGTATGCCCCATCTGACTTTTTCTGTCGGCATTTCCGCCGGACTTAAATATAGAGCCTTAAATTTTTCCGTCGGAAATACCAACGGAGTTTTGCCCGATGCAAAGTCCGGCCATGTGTACGCGGCATAACTCATACTTAAAGAGTGACACTGCTTCTTGTTCTCTTTCCACTAGGAAGAAATCCAAGCACCCCCCCCCCCCCCCCAAGGAGGACACACAGCGCTGATGAATGTGCACTCACATGTTGTCTTCTGTGTAGGCTCAAGATTGCTCAGTCATTTCACCCATCACTGCTTATATGCCTTGGGTGAATGGCAGGAGGAGGTTTGTCAGATAACCTTAAAAGCGAAGTACAGCCAAAGCTCATTTCGCTGTAAATCTCCTGTGGATCACTAGACATGTACACACTGAAATATTTTGTTTCTGAATTTCGTTTTCGTCCGAAAAATAAATTTATATATTTACTCCCGAAATTTGTTTTTATTTATTTAGTTTCGTTAAAAAATGCATTCGTTCGAAAATCCGAAATAATTAAGGTTGAATCTGTCATTGAAGGCGTATGGTGTCTGTCGAATGTTTTAAGAAGATTCGAGAAAGCAGCTAAACTGTACAACGCTGCAATCATACATTTCCAGTCTAATGTTCCACTTACAGGCTATAGTAGAATTCTAATGTTGTATGACACTAGTAACAATTATATTTATTATTTTTACTAGTCAACCAACATTAGAATTCTTCTATAGCCTATGGGCAGAGCATTTGACCATAAATGTCCACTCGCGGCGACTGCTTCGACAAATCTTCATGTCAAATCTTTTCTCTCTATGTCAAATAATCTTGGACTAATAGAGCTATGGTTAGGCACATTCAACCTTTTTTGCTATTGTCTCTATAATGTCGAATCTTTTCTCTATATGTAGAATAATCATGGACTAATAGAGCTATGGTTAGGCACATTCGACCACAGGTTTGATGGACACAGATCACTATTGTCAGCGTCATGTCGAATCTCCTATCTATATCAAACTGTTGCAACGAAAATTAAAATAAAGAATTTGTTTATGTCGGATCTTTCGGTTTTCGGGTTCAAACGATAACGAAAATACCCGAAATTCGGACAAAAATGCATTCGGACGAAAACAAATGCACATGTCTATGGATCACAGGAGTACAGTTTGTTCTGCATTCCTGTGATCCGTTTTCAGCAGACAGCACTGGTCGGGGGTTTGCCCATATGCCTGGACCAGCACCTGGCTCAGCCTCTCTGAGAGCATGAGCTGCCCGCTCCCTCCACAGCCCAGCGGGGGGGGGGGGGGCAGATCAGAGAGCTGGTGACTGACAGTCACCAGCACTCTGCTCAGGAAGCTCTAAGAACCAATCAATCGGTGGTGTTTGATCGTTCTCAGTGTTAGAGCCGGTGGGGGACAGATGCAGCATCAGACCGATGCTACATCCAGCTAGGTAAATATGGTTCTGAAAATACCCAAACCCCCTTATTCTCTTTTAAGTTGGGACCTCAAAAAAAAGGACCTTGTATCCCACTGTGACTTTCAAATCGCATTGGACTGAAAAAAACTTTTAGGATTTCTAAAATAAGGATCCTTATCCTGGTGTGTTAGATTCACAGGCCATTCCACTGTCTAGTGAGATACCTTAGTGTTCAGACAGAGAGGCTTATCACTGGGAAGTAGAATAACAGGCGTTGTGCCAAAGCTGCAACATTGGGTTCAGAAAATCTCTGGTACACAAACATGATATGGGTCCAGTTATGAGTACAATTAGATGTCTTAAAGAAAATACACCATTTAAAAAAAACGCTACACCTAGAGGTGTCTGTTTGCAGACATGCAATGGCCTCTAATTTTCTACTAACAAATGAAACCACCAAGCTCTTCATTCACTCCCTCGTTATCTCTCGCCTTGACTATTGCAACTCCCTTCTCATTGGCCTGCCTCTCCATAGGTCATGAATGCTGCTGCCAGACTTATTCACCTTACCAACTGCTCAGTGTCTTACCAACCATCTCCTCCAATCCCTACACTGGCTCCCATTCACCCAGCGAATTAAATTAAAAATAACAACCATAACATACAAAGCCATTCACAACTCTGCCCCAGGCTACATCACCAATCTTGTCTCCAAATATCATCAAATCGTCCTCTCCGCTGTTCTCAAGACCTCCTACTCTCAAGCTCTCTCGTCTCCTCCTCCCATGCTCATCTCCAGGATTTCTCCAGAGCCTCTCCCATCCTCTGGAACTCGCTACCTCAACCTGTCCGGCTATCCCCTACTCTTGCTATCTTTAGGCGATCCCTGAAAACTCATCTCTTCAGGAAAGCCTATCACGTCTCTAATTAATCTTTCACCCCTTCCATCAGCTCATTCCCCACAGTTACAACCTTTTGTACCACCTGCCCCGCCCTATTAGATTGTAAGCTCTTCTGAGCAGGGCCCTCTTAATCCTCTTGTATTTTATTGTATTATAATGTATTGTCTCCCTTTTATATTGTAAAGCGCTGCGTAAACTGTTGGCGCTATATAAATCCTGTATAATAATAATAATACTTACAAATTTCTGGCTTGTCTGACAGAGAAGTCTTCAGCACTTTCCTGCCTCCTGCACATTACCATTGGCCAGAGAGACAATGGCAAGCTTTTACACAACCCAAAAGTAAGAAAAAGATTAGATAAGAGTAATGCAATGGAATGCAGTATGTCCATCTCCTGGTGAGACTACTCGTTAGACTATATTGTTTTCCAATATTTGTTTGTATATGTATTGTACCATCATCCCAAATTGTTATAAAAGAAAAATATATTTGGAGATACGGGACTATCAGGGGTACACAATCACAAAAGTATTCATATATGATAAAAAGAGTATTTTATTAACACACAAAAAGTAAAAAGGAATATATTTAGATGACTTCGTATACAACAGTACAAAATATCAAAGTTCAGGGGTTATGCATACAATCCCTAATGGAACTAAACATATTAATATACTAAGGACACGTAAGTCAAGTACTTGTCCATTTGTTCTCGACATGTTTCGCCAGAATGGCTTCCTCAGGAGACAAGGATAAAGTACGAGTGAAGAGTGAAAGAGATTTATGAGGATATTTTCTTGTTTCTAAGATATGCATATAAAGAAAGAATAAGTAAGTTTATTATATAAAAGACAAAATTATGTATTTACAGTAATGCTGTATGGGCATATGGATGTAAATGCTACGCGCAGGGGAAGATTCTCCCGAGTGTATGCCCGACCTCTTACCTCCAAATTAAGAAGGTCTACATACTCCCAAGGACATCAGACATAAAGGGTTGTGGCAGATCCGCGGCAAAGCGTCCTACCCAGGATTTCCACAGGGGGCTTGTACCCAGAAGGCCCGAGCCAAGATCAGTGGCTAGGGAGCCGTAGGGGGAGAATGAGATCCTGTTAGTCTAGAATTGGGTTATCATAGGGCCTGTAGAGTACAAAATAGTACTTATTAACTACATACATAAAGTAAGATATGAAATAAATGGCCAAAATATCAGAGGTAGCTTGATCAGGTCCAATATTATATCAAACTAAACCTACCTCATTGGCATCTTATTGAAGAAAAATCTTATAGGAGGCTCGGGTCTACCTTCAGAGAAGGAAGGGAGAGACACTATCTTGTAAATGTCAAAAAATGACAAACAAATTTCTGTAGATAAAGAAAAAGAAGAAAATTCCAATAGAAATACCAAGTTGTATATATATTATCTCTGCTATATACCCCAATGATTTCTGGCCCCCCTACCTTATGGTGGAGTGCATAAGTCACCGGGGCATGATGTTGCAGAGATTTTCCCACTGATACCGATAACTCCCAATAGGGGATAAGGTGTACCCACTGGGTCCTATGAAATTTATGTAAGTATAAATTAGAATAAATTTTATAAGCAATTATATGGAGGAATTCCTCCATGAACAAGGGTTAGAGCCAATGTAGTTACCTATAGTAGAGTTTCTCCACGTTTACCGAGCCTCCAGTCCTCACCACAGCCTGACCTACAGTCAGGCTGGGCTTAAATAGTCTCCCCCCGTGGCGCCTGTTGCGTGGCGTGTGACATCACGCCACGCCGGCGTCACGCGGACATTTGGCGGGAACCGCTGCGGCGCCGGCCAGGCACCCCGGAACCGGAAGTAGACGTCATTCCCCGCCGGAAACGGAACCGGAAGTGGATGTCACCCTCGGCGCACCGCTTAAGCAGGCCTCCTATGGACATCCTCTGCTGACAATACTTGTCAGAGAGGAGTCCATAGGGGCAGAATGGAAACTTAGCATGCAAATGGGTCAGGCCGGCACCGCAGAGGGGTCCCTGCTCCGGACGCATAATGGGAACCCAGAACCGCCACCTGGTATGGGGGCGCGCACATAGCCCCACCATGCCTCCGGACTAGTCCATACGGCTCCCCTAAGCCCAAAGCTCCGGCCCAATGGGTCCCCCCCCCCCCGAGGGAAATATAGATGTAATTGGAACCTGGGGCACCGCAATCACCGCAGATCTGTCAAAACAAAGATAAAAAGAAAAAAGAAGAGAAAAGGCAAAAGAAAAAAGAAAAAAAATACAGAAAATCATTGTTAGAGCGCCATAGCAAATACAGTTATCCAATACAGCAAGTTATTAATTTTTGTACATCAGGTACAGTAAAGCATCAGTGTGCCCCTAAATCGGGCCACATCATTTCCTACTCAAGCATAAATAAACAAAAAATAATAATAAACAACCATATGTTACTTCACCCCTACGCAGAGGGGGAAGTCAAAAAAGGAAAAAATGGGCATACTCTGGGTCAGAGGTGGGCGAAACCGAACACAGCACCCTAAGGGGGCCAGTACAATAGTGCTGGCAAGGGTGCCTTTGCATCATCGGATCCTGAGTTGCAACCCCAGTATGACAGGAGGGGAGAGCAGAGGTAGGGGATAGCAAATACCTGACCAGGCAAATCCTTTCAATTAAAGGAAAGGTTTAAAACTGATCCCCTCATTGAGGCCCGGATACCGGGTCGCTTTTAAGAGATAGATCCATCTTGTTTCAATTTGCAGTAATTTCCTGTCTAAATCACCCCCCCCGTTCTTGTTGGGGCAAGTGTTCCAGGCTATAAAAGCCCACATGGTCAAGATTGAATTTGTGGTATAGGCCTACATGGCGGCTAATGGGAGTTTCCATTTTGTGTTTGGAAATAAGGGATACATGGTCTCTTATACGGCAAAAAAATGGGCGTTTCGTTTTCCCCACATAAAATGCTCCACATGAGCACTTCATCAGGTATACTGATCCCACAGATTGACAGTTTGTTCGATATTTTGGGGCCCAGGTTTTGCCATCCGGCAAATCTATACTCTTGCCCTCTATAATAAAGCGGCAAAAGTTACATTTACCACAACGGTATGTCCCTGGGGTTTGTTTGGTAGATGCCTGTTCATTTGTATGATGGCTACTTACAAGAGCATCTCGCAAAGAGCGTGATCTCTTATATGTAATTTCTGGATATGGTTTAATGTGTTTGGAAATTTTTTGATCAGTGGATAAGAGATACCAAAACTTTTTATATATGTTGCGTACCTTTTTATGTTGCCTATTGTACTTAGTAATGATTCGTGTACTTTCCTGCGTTTTCACTCGTCTAGGTTTGTATAACAGAAGCTGTCTGTTAATACCCACTACCTGGTTATAGGCCCTCCGAAGGCATGTTTTGCTGTATCCTCTCAATAAGAGACGATCGCGTAAGAAATTTGCCTCCCGCTGAAAATCAGCGAGGTGCGTACAGTTACGTTTAATCCGTAAAAACTGACTATAAGGGATGCTCCTAATCAGTTTTTCAGGGTGGGAGCTACTCGCATGTAGCATACTGTTGCCTGCTGAGGCTTTTCTGTAGAGAGTGGAGCACAAAGTTCCCTTCTCATCCACAAACAACTCAACATCAAGGAAAGTTATCCTTTGTTGATCATAGTTAAAGGTGAATTTAAGATTATATTCATTAAACTGTAATTCATCCAAAAAGATCACCAAATCATCCCTTGATCCTGACCATATCATGAGGACGTCATCAATATAACGACTCCATGATCTTATTATCTTGCCAATAGACTCAATTTTGCTCTCGTCTGAGAACAAGTCACGCTCCCACCCCCCCAGGTACAGGTTCGCATAGGAGGGCGCGCACTTTGCCCCCATAGCGACACCCTGCACCTGGAGGTAGTGGGAGCGTTTGAAATGATACGAGCATTTTATGTGGGGAAAACGAAACGCCCATTTTTTTGCCGTATAAGAGACCATGTATCCCTTATTTCCAAACACAAAATGGAAACTCCCATTAGCCGCCATGTAGGCCTATACCACAAATTCAATCTTGACCATGTGGGCTTTTATAGCCTGGAAAACTTGCCCCAACAAGAACGGGGGGGTGATTTAGACAGGAAATTACTGCAAATTGAAACAAGATGGATCTATCTCTTAAAAGCAACCCGGTATCCGGGCCTTAATGAGGGGATCAGTTTTAAACCTTTCCTTTAATTGAAAGGATTTGCCTGGTCAGGTATTTGCTATCCCCTACCTCTGCTCTCCCCTCCTGTCATACTGGGGTTGCAACTCAGGATCCGATGATGCAAAGGCACCCTTGCCAGCACTATTGTACTGGCCCCCTTAGGGTGCTGTGTTCGGTTTCGCCCACCTCTGACCCAGAGTATGCCCATTTTTTCCTTTTTTGACTTCCCCCTCTGCGTAGGGGTGAAGTAACATATGGTTGTTTATTATTATTATTTGTTTATTTATGCTTGAGTAGGAAATGATGTGGCCCGATTTAGGGGCACACTGATGCTTTACTGTACCTGATGTACAAAAATTAATAACTTGCTGTATTGGATAACTGTATTTGCTATGGCGCTCTAACAATGATTTTCTGTATCTTTTTTCTTTTGCATTTTCTCTTCTTTTTTCTTTTTATCTTTGTTTTGACAGATCTGCGGTAATTGCGGTGCCCCAGGTTCCAATTACATCTATATTTCCCTCGGGGGGGGGGGGACCCATTGGGCCGGAGCTTTGGGCTTAGGGGAGCCGTATGGACTAGTCCGGAGGCATGGTGGGGCTATGTGCGCGCCCCCATACCAGGTGGCGGTTCTGGGTTCCCATCATGCGTCCGGAGCGGGGACCGCTCTGCGGTGCCGGCCTGACCCATTTGCATGCTAAGTTTCCATTCTGCCCCTATGGACTCCTCTCTGACAAGTATTGTCAGCAGAGGATGTCCATAGGAGGCCTGCTTAAGCGGTGCGCCGAGGGTGACATCTACTTCCGGTTCCGTTTCCGGCGGGGAATGACGTCTACTTCCAGTTCCGGGGTGCCTGGCCGGCGCTGCAGCGGTTCCCGCCAAATGTCCGCGTGACGCTGGCGTGGCGTGACGTCACACGCCACGCAACAGGCGCCACGGGGGGAGACTATTTAAGCCCAGCCTGACTGTAGGTCAGGCTGTGGTGAGGACTGGAGGCTCGGTAAACGTGGAGAAACTCTACTATAGGTAACTACATTGGCTCTAACCCTTGTTCATGGAGGAATTCCTCCATATAATTGCTTACAAAATTTATTCTAATTTATACTTACATAAATTTCATAGGACCCAGTGGGTACACCTTATCCCCTATTGGGAGTTATCGGTATCAGTGGGAAAATCTCTGCAACATCATGCCCCGGTGACTTATGCACTCCACCATAAGGTAGGGGGACCAGAAATCATTGGGGTATATAGCAGAGACAATATATATACAACTTGGTATTTCTATTGGAATTTTCTTCTTTTTCTTTATCTACAGAAATTTGTTTGTCATTTTTTGACATTTACAAGATAGTGTCTCTCCCTTCCTTCTCTGAAGGTAGACCCGAGCCTCCTATAAGATTTTTCTTCAATAAGATGCCAATGAGGTAGGTTTAGTTTGATATAATATTGGACCTGATCAAGCTACCTCTGATATTTTGGCCATTTATTTCATATCTTATTTTATGTATGTAGTTAATAAGTACTATTTTGTACTCTACAGGCCCTATGATAACCCAATTCTAGACTAACAGGATCTCATTCTCCCCCTACGGCTCCCTAGCCACTGATCTTGGCTCGGGCCTTCTGGGTACAAGCCCCCTGTGGAAATCCTGGGTAGGACGCTTTGCCGCGGATCTGCCACAACCCTCTATGTCTGATGTCCTTGGGAGTATGTAGACCTTCTTAATTTGGAGGTAAGAGGTCGGGCATACACTCGGGAGAATCTTCCCCTGCGCGTAGCATTTACATCCATATGCCCATACAGCATTACTGTAAATACATAACTTTGTCTTTTATATAATAAACTTACTTATTCTTTCTTTATATGCATATCTTAGAAACAAGAAAATATCCTCATAAATCTCTTTCACTCTTCACTCGTACTTTATCCTTGTCTCCTGAGGAAGCCATTCTGGCGAAACATGTCGAGAACAAATGGACAAGTACTTGACTTACGTGTCCTTAGTATATTAATATGTTTAGTTCCATTAGGGATTGTATGCATAACCCCTGAACTTTGATATTTTGTACTGTTGTATACGAAGTCATCTAAATATATTCCTTTTTACTTTTTGTGTGTTAATAAAATACTCTCTTTATCATATATGAATACTTTTGTGATTGTGTACCCCTGATAGTCCCGTATCTCCAAATACTCTTTTTATCATATATGAATACTTTTGTGATTGTGTACCCCTGATAGTCCCGTATCTCCAAATATATTTTTTTTTTATAACTGGTTAAACTTTGTTTTTTTCTTTTATGGTTTAAAAATAATGATGGACACACATACCATATATAAATTTTTCTTCTTTCAATTATGTCAGAATACTGTGGTCAAGCCTGGGGGGGTTTTGTGACAGATGTTAACCTCTTTCGTTCTAAGGAGGACATTAGTGAAACGGATGTGACATGAATAATCTATAGTCTATGATAGTACCCTGGGGACTTCGTATACAAATCTTCCCAAACATCAAAAAAGTAGAACCGAATACCAAAAGAATTTGGGAAGAGAATCTGCAGACATGCTCTTTGCAGATGATGCAGATTCTCAGTGAACAATATGACACTGATATTGCTGAACTGGACCTTGAAATCCTGAAGTGGCAGGCTGAGCATGCCAATCTGGGATCTCATGCCAGTTTTGTGGACAAGGAGAAAAATCTTAGAGACCACTTAACTAAATACGCGACAAGTATAATCAAATCCAAAGAAAATAAATTTCAACGGGACAAGAAGGCTTACACTTATGAACAAGCATATAAATGGAATCAACCAAATAAATACCCCCCTAGACGGGGGAATCCCAATCAGGGTTCACATATACCCAATCTGGATCTTGGGGACTTGGATACATCATCCATTTCCTCAACGTCGTTTGCACCTATTGCTTTACGTAAGGAAAAAATCCAACAAGGAGGGGCGATTCGCAAAAGGAAGAAAGACAAGGAGGGGCGATTCGCAAAAGGAAGAAAGACAGTGAAACTAGGAACATTGACTCCATCTCCCTAGTGGCGGGTCTCCCTACACAGGGTTCTGGACAAGGTTCAATTCAGGTCCACACACTGATGCCAAAACGGCCCCAATTTTTTCCAGCAACTCCGGTGATCGCAAACGCAGTTTGCCGCTGGTTACACCTTTGAAAAAAACGAATCAGCCTTTAAAATAGCGTGTCCCGGCCCCCCTACTTCGGAGAGTCGGGACAGGTTTGATATTATAAATTTATCCTCATATCCACTTTCGGACAATGAGGCTAAAGTACTGCAATTAGGTCTCACATTCTGTCCAGATGAAGATGCGGATAGATTTGAGTTAGTCAAAGATCTTCACTTATTTGCACGTCGTTTGATGTATAAGTTCATTTATGACAAAACATCTTCGGATGCCCCACTGAGTGAACAAAATAATTCCAATATGGAAGGGGTTACCTTTGAGGATTTACGAGCCCTACGGGACTTGATGGACCTGTGGGACGAGAGCAATCCAGAGGAGGAGGGTTGGACATTTACCAACTGCCCACCTTCTCTCACCCAGCTGGGAGTCACGTTCCCTCCCCCCTGCTCTCGCCCCCCAGGCCCCTCGGGGTCCTGTGGCCAATCTTTGGCACTACTAAGACTTATAAGCCCAAATCAAGGTCGTTTCCTGTTTTGCAGGGTAATTCTAATATTTGGGCCTTTGTGATTCAGGTCACAAAGGAGATAGAATCCACTAATTGGAAGGGTGGAACACAGACCAACCTTCCTAAGGATTTGAAAGAAGCGTTACATAATTTAAAATCAAACAGCAATATCATAATCAAACCGTCCGACAAGGGCGGGAATTTGGTTATATTGGATATAGAGAAATATGAAAGGATGTGTTTGGATATAATATCTAATAAGGTCTGGTACAGAACGGTCCCAGCATCTCATGTCAATTACTATATGAATAAATACAGAGCGATCATACTAAAGGCACGTATGAATGGCATCATTGATGTCAAGACTTTTGAATTTCTGGATATGACTACCTTCACTACCCCGACATTCTATGCCTTACCAAAGGTACATAAGAGCTTAACGTCCCCACCAGGCCGCCCCATAATCTCAGGCTGCGGATCCCTAACAGAAAGAGCCAGCCAATTGGTTGATGAGTACCTCTACCCACACGTCAAATGTTTATTTTCATACGTTAAGGACACCATAGAACTTCTTAAAAGTACAGATGGCTTACAAATACCCACTAACGCATGGTTAGTGGCTATAGACATAGAGGCTCTCTATAACTCAATACCTCATAAGAAAGGTGTTGAAGTGATAGGCGAATTTTTGATGGAAAGAGACATTGACTCTTGGAAGTATAATGAATTTGTTTTGGAACTACTTAGTTTCATTCTGATGCACAATATTTTCGTTTTCAAACGCTCCCACTACCTCCAGGTGCAGGGTGTCGCTATGGGGGCAAAGTGCGCGCCCTCCTATGCGAACCTGTACCTGGGGGGGGGTGGGAGCGTGACTTGTTCTCAGACGAGAGCAAAATCGAGTCTATTGGCAAGATAATATCATGGAGTCGTTATATTGATGACGTCCTCATGATATGGTCAGGATCAAGGGATGATTTGGTGATCTTTTTGGATGAATTACAGTTCAATGAATATAATCTCAAATTCACCTTTAACTATGATCAACAAAGGATAACTTTCCTTGATGTTGAGTTGTTTGTGGATGAGAAGGGAACTTTGTGCTCCACTCTCTACAGAAAAGCCTCAGCAGGCAACAGTATGCTACATGCGAGTAGCTCCCACCCTGAAAAACTGATTAGGAGCATCCCTTATAGTCAGTTTTTACGTATTAAACGTAACTGTACGCACCTCGCTGATTTTCAGCGGGAGGCAAATCTCTTACGCGATCGTCTCTTATTGAGAGGATACAGCAAAACATGCCTTCGGAGGGCCTATAACCAGGTAGTGGGTATTAACAGACAGCTTCTGTTATACAAACCTAGACGAGTGAAAACGCAGGAAAGCACACGAATCATTACTAAGTACAATAGGCAACATAAAAAGGTACGCAACATATATAAAAAGTTTTGGTATCTCTTATCCACTGATCAAAAAATTTCCAAACACATTAAACCATATCCAGAAATTACATACAAGAGATCACGCTCCTTGCGAGATGCTCTTGTAAGTAGCCATCATACAAATGAACAGGCATCTACCAAACAAACCCCAGGGACATACCGCTGTGGTAAATGTAACTTTTGCCGCTTTATTATAGAGGGCAAGAGTATAGATTTGCCGGACGGCAAAACCTGGGCCCCAAAATATCGAACAAACTGTCAATCTGTGGGATCAGTATACCTGATGAAGTGCTCATGTGGAGCATTTTATGTGGGGAAAACGAAACGCCCATTTTTTTGCCGTATAAGAGATCATGTATCCCTTATTTCCAAACACAAAATGGAAACTCCCATTAGCCGCCATGTAGGCCTATACCACAAATTCAATCTTGACCATGTGGGCTTTTATAGCCTGGAACACTTGCCCCAACAAGAACGGGGGGGTGATTTAGACAGGAAATTACTGCAAATTGAAACAAGATGGATCTATCTCTTAAAAGCGACCCGGTATCCGGGCCTTAATGAGGGGATCAGTTTTAAACCTTTCCTTTAATTGAAAGGATTTGCCTGGTCAGGTATTTGCTATCCCCTACCTCTGCTCTCCCCTCCTGTCATACTGGGGTTGCAACTCAGGATCCGATGATGCAAAGGCACCCTTGCCAGCACTATTGTACTGGCCCCCTTAGGGTGCTGTGTTCGGTTTCGCCCACCTCTGACCCAGAGTATGCCCATTTTTTCCTTTTTTGACTTCCCCCTCTGCGTAGGGGTGAAGTAACGTATGTTTGTTTATTATTATTATTTGTTTATTTATGCTTGAGTAGGAAATGATGTGGCCCGATTTAGGGGCACACTGATGCTTTACTGTACCTGATGTACAAAAATTAATAACTTGCTGTATTGGATAACTGTATTTGCTATGGCGCTCTAACAATGATTTTCTGTATCTTTTTTCTTTTGCCTTTTCTCTTCTTTTTTCTTTTTATCTTTGTTTTGACAGATCTGCGGCAATTGCGGTGCCCCAGGCTAAAATTACATCCATATTTCCCTCGGGGGGGGGGGGGACCCATTGGGCCGGAGCTTTGGGCTTAGGGGAGCCGTATGGACCAGTCTGGAGGCATGGTGGGGCTATGTGCGCGCCCCCATGCCAGGTGGCGGTTCTAGGTTCCCATCATGCGTCCGGAGCGGGAGCCGCTCTGCGGCGCCGGCCTGACCCATTTGCATGCTAAGTTTCCATTCTGCCCCTATGGACTCCTCTCTGACAAGTATTGTCAGCAGAGGATGTCCATAGGAGGCCTGCTTAAGCGGTGCGCCGAGGGTGACATCTACTTCCGGTTCCGTTTCCGGCGGGGAATGACGTCTACTTCCGGTTCCGGGGTGCCTGGCCGGCGCCGCAGCGGTTCCCGCCAAATGTCCGCGTGACGCCGGCGTGGCGCCACACGCCACGCAACAGGCGCCACGGGGGGAGACTATTTAAGCCCAGCCTATAGGTCAGGCTGTGGTGAGGACTGGAGGCTTGGTAAACGTGGAGAAACTCTACTATAGGTAACTACATTGGCTCTAACCCTTGTTCATGGAGGAATTCCCTCCATATAATTGCTTATAAAATTTATTCTAATTTATACTTACATAAATTTCATAGGACCCAGTGGGTACACCTTATCCCCTATTGGGAGTTATCGGTATCAGTGGGAAAACCTCTGCAACATCATGCCCCGGTGACTTATGCACTCCACCATAAGGTAGGGGGACCAGAAATCATTGGGGTACATAGCAGAGATAATATATATACAACTTGGTATTTCTATTGGAATTTTCTTCTTTTTCTTTATCTACAGAAATTTGTTTGTCATTTTTTGACATTTACAAGATAGTGTCTCTCCCTTCCTTCTCTGAAGGTAGACCCGAGCCTCCTATAAGATTTTTCTTCAATAAGATGCCAATGAGGTAGGTTTAGTTTGATATAATATTGGACCTGATCAAGCTACCTCTGATATTTTGGCCATTTATTTCATATCTTATTTTATGTATGTAGTTAATAAGTACTATTTTGTACTCTACAGGCCCTATGATAACCCAACTCTAGACTAACAGGATCCCATTCTCCCCCTACGGCTCCCTAGCCACTGATCTTGGCTCGGGCCTTCTGGGTACAAGCCCCCTGTGGAAATCCTGAGTAGGACGCTTTGCCGCGGATCTGCCACAACCCTCTCTGTCTGATGTCCTTGGGAGTATGCAGACCTTCTTAATTTGGAGGTAAGAGGTCGGGCATACACTCGGGAGAATCTTCCCCTGCGCGTAGCATTTACATCCATATGCCCATACAGCATTACTGTAAATACATAACTTTGTCTTTTATATAATAAACTTACTTATTCTTTCTTTATATGCATATCTTAGAAACAAGAAAATATCCTCATAAATCTCTTTCACTCTTCACTCGTACTTTATCCTTGTCTCCTGAGGAAGCCATTCTGGCGAAACATGTCGAGAACAAATGGACAAGTACCTTGACTTACGTGTCCTTAGTATATTAATATGTTTAGTTCCATTAGGGATTGTATGCATAACCCCTGAACTTTGATATTTTGTACTGTTGTATACGAAGTCATTCAAATATATTCCCCCTTACTTTTTTTTTTCAATCTATGCATGGGCAGGCTGGTTGTACAGAAGTCTTTTGGATTTTCCCCACTCGATTAGCCCCGCAGGCTATGTGTTAATAAAATACTCTTTTTTTTTTTTTTATCATGAATATTAAAAAAAAAAGAATACTTTTGTGATTGTGTACCCTTGATAGTTCCATGTATCTAATACCAAAAATATAAATATAAATTGAGGAATGTTGAAATGTTGAATCTCTGAAGCAAACAAGAGAAGTAAAAACCCTAAATGTGAATGCCTTCGTTGATACTACTGATGAATAATATTCCTGTTAATTTAAGGCAAAATTCCATCAAAGTTTTTCAGAAATAAATGTGTACTTTTTTAACATTAAGTACAAACAAAACACAAACAGGACATGTTTGTATAGCATCCACATGTTTCAAATCCGCAGAGTTATATGAAATATAGTGTACACAGAACACTGCATATTTAGGTTTGTGGCTTGAATTCAAATGGTTTAGATGTGATGCTGCTATTGGTTTTCAGAAGACTTATTAAGGGTACAGAAATGCAAATTCTTTTTCCACACTATATGCTTGGCTGGCAGACTGTCTTGGAGTCCATCTTTTCAACATCTAGGGATTAAATTATTTAACTAGCTCTTTCCACAGCTCTGTTCCACAGCCGTTTTCCTGAAATGGAAATCATCTAAATAGTGTAACATGCAAAATAAAATGCAATAAAGCATTTGGGATATTTTTATCACCCTCTTCCCCATGTATATAGAAAATATGTGAGAAACAGATCACTTGTTAGTACATGAAACCAGAATGTGAACAATCATACTTTGTAATTCCACAGTAATAAGCAATACAAAACTTCACTGAATTCAGCTAGCCAACATACAGAATTTAAAGCATATCTAAACACAGGAACAAAAATATATATATATTGCAGCTTAAAGTTTCTTAGATGTGGTAGCTGCCTTAGTTTTCTCTTTTTGCTTTTATTTTCATCTAACATTTCTGCCAGTAGCACACTTGCTGTCTTTGGATGACGAAACTCACTCGATGTACTTTGTCTATGGGGGAAGCAGCATGGTCACCCTATGACAGGAAGTGTTTTAGGACTATAAAAGACTTTCTTCTATCCTATTCTTCATAGCATAGTTGGAAGGTATTCTGTAATCCATGGAGGGAGCTGGGAACAATGCTTACTGATAACAGTTAGCACAAGCAAAGAACACAGGAAGTAGCTCACATGATGTTTGGCACAATCAACAGATATTTTTTGCACTTTCTGGACAAATATAAGAAAAAAATGTAATGGAGCATTTAACAGACTAAAAGGGACCATCTAATGCCGCATACACACGATTGGAAATGCCACCAGCAAAACTCAGATGAGAGCCTTTTGTCGGAAAATGCGACCGTATGCTCCATCGGTCTTTTGCTGGTGTAATTCCAGCCAGCAAAAGATTGAGAGCATGTTCTCTATTTTTCGGTCGGGAAAAGTTTCTATCCGAAAATGCAATCGTCTGTATACAATTCGGACACGCAAAAAATCACGCATGCTCGGAAACAATTTGATGCATGCTCGGAAGCATTGAACTTAATTTTCTCAGCTTGTCGTAGTGTTGTACGTCACCACGTTCTTGACGGTCTTCAGAGAACTTTTGTGTGACCGTGTGTATGCAAGACAAGCTTGAGCGGAATTCCATCAGAAAAATCATCCAAGATTTTCGGATGGAAATTCCACTTGTGTGTACGCGGCATAAGAGAAGTTCACCTTCATGGGTTACGTACATGAACAACCTATCTAAGAGGGTGCTCAACAGTTAAGATAAATGAATATTAGTAAATTTGTATTTGGCTCCCCTGTAGCAGTGGAGTGAAGTTTGCTTGCTTTCAGCTATTCTGATTTCTGCTGGTGGCAGGCTAGACTGCTTTTCCCTAAACAAACAAAAACATATTTGGGAAGCACTCACCAATGCGTTTAAATTCAAGATGGTGCTGCCATAAGACCAACAAGCAATAGCAAACATATTACAGCGCACACATTCAAGAATGACATTTCCTGCAGGGCTAGTTAAAAAAACCTGAACATATTCAAAAAAGACGGGGGTTTGGTCACACTATATGGTTATATAGTGCTTTTCCCTTAAGTCTGGTAGGTGCCAGAATTTAGTGGGCGGAAGAAGCCGACCCTCACTTGCACATTCATGCCAGCACAGCCAATCCTTGGCAAGAAGAATGGCCAGTAAGACCGGAGGTAGATATAGGTAGGCTGCGGCCCGATAGTTACAGTTTAGAAGAGCCAGAGTTCCTGAAAGCAGTCGCAGGTAGTCCACAGAGAATCTGACCTGGAGGCACACACTACAGAGGCTAGCTGGTACTGAAAGTTTAAAGTATCTCAAGGATCACCCCATACCCTACCCAAGTTAAAGTGGTTTTAAACATCAGTCATGGAATCTGAGCAAAGCGCATATATCTGTAGTGTCTCCAAAGCTCTAAGTGTTGTTTCTCTCTAATGCTTTGTTCCTCTGTTATCAGCATGTCTCACTTCTGACAAGTTTTCTCGACACATGAGATAAATTTATGTTGGGAGGAAGGAGGAGGGAGAGCTCAGAATGGAGCTTTTCTATTCAGAACACAGTTCTTTTGCTGTGTATGGGGGAGCAGGTATGTTCCTTACCTCCAATCAGCTCTCACACACTGTTACTTCAGCCTCCACGTCCCCTCCTCTGTGCTCCTGACAGAAATAAAGACTTTTAACACAATCTGCCCCTTTGAAGGGGTGTAGGGAAGAGAAAAAGATAAACAAGTAAAACCTATGTAGGAGAATTTGTTTCATCTCTGTTTATCATCTGAAAGTGTAATGAGAATCCAAAAGTCCTCCAACCTTCACCCAAGAAGAGAAAAAAGGATGAGACAGGGGGAGAAGTGAGGCAATCCTGGGATCAGAAGACTAAACACCACTCGGTATGTGGGGACCCTTACCGAAACTGGTGGACCCCTTAAGAGCAAGGTCTAATGCGCAAGCAGATTTAGCCCTCTGCAGGGTCTAACCAGCCTCCGTCCTCCTGAAACACTCCAAACGCAGTGGAAATCCTCCGTGATGTCCTGGTGTGGAAATGGAATGTCTGGTCTGTGAACCGAAAAGAGTCGGCCACTCCCAGCACCACACCTCGCCCAACCTGGTTGTGTGGTTACTTCGGACAAGTAACATGATGACAAGAAGGAAGAGGAATAATCTTATAAGTCTGCTACTACTCCTTCATTGTCCAGTTATGGGCTGGGGCCTGGGGGCAAGGAGATGACTGAGATGTGCAAATGTTAGTAGTGGGTGGATAGCAATATAAACCCTGTGGCAGGTAAAACAGCTCCAGTATATTTGCAATAGCTGTTTGCTTAAAATATAAATATTTTTTTCTCATATGCCGTTCATTCACTGCTGTGTGTTGCACTGGGAAAAGACAGTAATGTACTGGATGTGTTATTTGTTGCTCTAGTTGAATGCTATGTGCTTTAATTAACATTTTAAATTGTTTAATGCTTCTACCATAGTCATAACAAGGCAAAATTTGGAGCCCAAATGTGAAATTATTTCATGACACTTTTTAATTACAGTGGTGCATAGGAAGGAACATGTGGCATAATAAAGCTACTCAGAACAATATAGTTGTATAGTTTCAAAATAACCATCAATGACTAATTTTAACTTGTTAAAGATATGAACTTCACTAACTAAGGGGAATAATTAATACATACTGTATTTCTTATATTGCGGTTGGTTCTGTTTTTTTAATTGTAATAAAAATACTATAGTCATTTTCATCTGATTGCGTATATTTTCTAGGTCCTCTAGCCACTCACTCATACATTGCACATATAAAAAATACTATACTGCAATTAAAGTGAAATGCAGCCATATTGGTATATTAATAGGATATGTTACAATTATATACTGTGCACACAACCCTATTCAACAGAGAATAGGACGCTGAAGCAAGGCAACGGGTTAAGTTAATTTTCCAAGTTTTGTCACTTAGTCCTGTTAACCATAGATTAAGTGGTTACACTGCAGCAAATAACCACAGACTTCTAGTGGGATGATGATGTTTTTAAGCTGCCCCCTTTCCCTTATTAAAATGATTGTAAATGAGCAGCACCTTGAAAAACAACCCATTACATTTAAAATAGAAATAAAAGGCAAAAATGTTTGTATCGATATAAAAAAAAAGTATAAACATCCTTTTTTCCAATTTTTATAAGTACGTAACCTTCCCTCTGTTCTCAACTGCATAAGAGCTGGTGGGGGGGGGGGGGGGGAGGAGCAGCACCACATGGAGCTTCCCAGTAAAAGTCTGTGTGTGTGTGTATGTGTGTGTGTGTGTGGGGGGGGGGAGGAGCAGCACCACATGGAGCTTCCCAGTAAAAGTCTGTGTGTGTGTATGTGTGTGTGTGTGGGGGGGGGGGGAGGAGCAGCACCACATGGAGCTTCCCAGTAAAAGTCTGTGTGTGTGTATGTGTGTGTGTGTGTGGGGGGGGGGGGAGGAGCAGCACCACATGGAGCTTCCCAGTAAAAGTCTGTGTGTGTGTATGTGTGTGTGTGTGTGGGGGGGGGGGGGGGGAGGAGCAGCACCACATGGAGCTTCCCAGTAAAAGTCTGTGTGTGTGTGTGTGTGGTGGGGGGGGGGGGAGTTATCAGGACAAGTCTGATCATTTTAGTAGAGCACACTGAGTTCCCAGCATAGCTAGAGAACTGCCAACGGTGTGCTCTCCTTCTTAGTGTGGTCAGTTTTTAAAAGGAAAGCAGAGGAACTGTCAGGAACACCAGGAATTTCACACAGAGGTAGCAATACAAAGATAATAGGATATTTTCCTCATACAAGCACATAGTACAGCAGGCACATATCACGGATATGAAACGTTGAGGTAACAAATGCTTTAACAAGTTATTTTAAGCCTGGAGCAAACACATAGATAGTATTAGCTCAACAGTGTCTCTGCCTACATAGGATTGAGTGTATTCGTCTCAAAATGTTTGAATTTGCAGCAAATCTGGATGATGGTAGATATATGTCACCATCATACATGCCACTTTTCGATGGTAGGCCTGACTATAGTCCCTAGAATCCCTCCTGACCTAGAAAAAGTTTTCTGTCAGCAGGCAGTCGGCATGAGTAAAATGCATGTGAACTGTCAGGAAAATCGTGGTTCCAGGCGGTTGATTGGCGCGCGCCGACGCGCGCCGACGCATGGTGGTGTGCGCGTTCCCGTGAGCGCGGGCTTGCGTGCGCGCGCACGCTGGCGTCCAAGGGCGCGCGCCCTGTGATTCACATACACCTGTATGGACTGTTGGCGCCAATGGGGCTATTTAATCAAGCAGCACCTGCTGGCTAGTGCTGCCTGATCTTCAGTACACCTGATACTCTGCACCAGCCACTACCTTGTTCCTGTGATCTCTCAGTGATCTGTTTGTTCTTGTGTTATAACCTGCTTACCTGTAAAGACCTCGGCTTAACCCTTTGGACTATCCGGATTTCCGCCTGCCCCAGACCTCTGCTTGACCGACCATTCTCCTGCCAACTCCTTTGTACTTTGCTGTTTGAACGTTGCCGACTTCTGCTTGGATTTGGACTTCTTATATCTCCTGCCCAAGGGACCTGCATCTGCTTATCCTGTATTATATCCGGCTTACAGTGAGTTTCACCACCTGTATTGGGAACCCCATCACCATCCCTTACCTGCTGAGTGACGTGAGTTTACCTACCGTTATTTCACCTTGCTGTCAGTGAACTCTACATACCGGAACCTCACCTTACTATTTGTGAACCCTGCTTACCTGCACTTCACCTCATCAACAGCGGACCGCCATCACCAACTTCCGGACCCCTACATCAGGCTCCCTTACCCTTCCTGACTTCCGTGCCTCCTGTACCCACCTCCAGGGGCCGTCAGTCGGATCCGTACGGGAGACCTCCTCCTGCCCAATTGGACTCATCTGTCAGGTACGTGCCGTTTGTGATAGTATCAGGCAGCCATGACCGAGTCCGGGCAGGGGGTCTCCCCCATGGAGGAACTAGGCAGACATCTAGCAGGTCTCACCCAAGCAGTAAAAGGCCTACAGGAAGGTTACACTCGTTTGATGGAACAGGTTCAGACTTTGTCCGCTAACTCTCAAGGAACGTCTTCTACGGGACTTCCCCAGCCACCTTCTGTAATTATGTTACCCCCAGAACCCAAAGTACCCCTACCCGAGAAGTTTTCTGGGGAACGAAGTAAGTTCCGTGCCTTCCGCAACGCATGTGAGCTTTATTTTGCCTTACAGCCACGGACTTTCTCTCTGGAAGCTACTAAGGTGGGCTTCATCATCTCCCTCCTGACAGGGGAACCCCAGACCTGGGCCCACCGCCTGCTGGAGCAAAAAGCCGCATCCTTGGAGTCCTTTAGTAGTCTCTTCACTGCTATGTCACAGCTATATGAGGACCCTCAACCCACCGTTACGGCCGAAGTCGCATTACAGTCCTTACAGCAAGGTCGCAGAACGGCCGAGGACTATGCCGTCGAGTTCAAACGTTGGAGCTCTGATACAGAGTGGAATGATGCGGCGTTACGCCATCAATTTCGCAAAGGATTATCAGACCCTCTGAAAGATGAACTGGCTCGAGTGGGGGTTCCTCCAACTTTAGATGAACTTATCAACTTATCGGTGCAAATTGACCGCCGTCTCAGGGAAAGACGGGCCGAAAGAGCCTCCGGACCTTGTCGTCCCTTCTGGATGGTCCCCAAAGTCACCGGGCCACCCGGTGTGGCTCCTTCAGCTTCATCTACTCTAGCGACAGGAGCTCCGGAACCAATGCAGATTGGGTTGCTCAGACCTTCTTTGACTCCTGAAGAGAAGATGCGCAGACGGGCCCACAACCTGTGTCTATACTGTGGTGAACCTGGACATTATGCAAGAATGTGCCCCAACAAGACACGTAAGTGCCTGCCCTCTTCTTCCTTGTGTGCACCTGTCTTGCTTCCAACTGGCACTCACCTGGCGATCTCCATTGTTTTACAGATCTCCGGCCGGAGCATTCCAGTATCGGTCATCATTGACTCAGGAGCATGCAGCTGTTTCATTGATCAAGCCTTCGCAACCAGCCATGGCATTCCTCTTCAACCCAAGACCCGAGGTCTTTCAGTACACCTGGCCGATGGATCCACCCTTAGTTCCGGTCCGGTAACCCAAGAAACCATGCCCCTATTAGCCACTATAGACTTTCAACATCAAGAATTTCTCTGTCTGGACGTCATACCATCTCCACTTTTTCCAATCATACTTGGAATGCCCTGGTTGCGGGCCCACAACCCCAATATCAACTGGGCCACAGGGGAAGTCCAGTTCTCTTCTGAATATTGTCGGCAGAATTGTCAATGTCAAACCTCTGTCAAACTGGCTCCTCTTCTCTGTATGGGGTCTGATGCTGAACTCCACCAGTCCATTCCTGAACCCTACCGGGACTTTGTGGATGTATTCAGTAAAAAGGGGGCAGAAACTCTTCCTCCCCATAGGCCTTATGATTGCCCCATAGAATTACTACCTGGAACAGAAGTCCCCTTTGGAAGGATTTTTCCATTAACGGAACAGGAATTGGGCACTCTAAAAGACTATATAGATGAAAATCTAGCAAAAGGCTTCATTCGCCCCTCCACGTCCCCGGCCGGCGCGGGCATCTTCTTTGTTGAGAAAAAGGACCACTCCCTACGCCCTTGCATTGACTACCGGGAATTAAATAAAATTACCATCAAAAATAGATACCCTCTACCACTGGTGCCAGAACTCTTCCAAAGACTGGGGACAGCCAAAATCTTTACTAAACTGGATCTTCGCGGGGCTTACAACTTAATCCGCATCCGAAAAGGGGACGAGTGGAAAACGGCTTTTCGCACTCGATTTGGACATTATGAGTATCTTGTCATGCCTTTCGGCCTGTGTAACGCTCCTGCTACGTTCCAACATTTTGTCAATAACATTTTCCACGATTATCTGGATCTGTACGTTATCGTTTATCTAGATGACATCTTAGTTTTTTCTACTTCTTTGAATGATCACCGCAGGCATGTCCGAAATGTTCTTTCCCGCCTGAGACAGCATGGATTATACGCCAAACTTGAAAAGTGCAGTTTTGAAATCCACACTGTGCAATTCCTGGGATTAATTATTTCTGCTGATGGAATAAAAATGGACCCTGAAAAGGTATCCGCTATCCTGGATTGGCCAGCACCCATGGACAAAAAAGGAGTACAACGCTTCGTTGGCTTTGCCAATTTCTACAGAAAGTTTATTAAAGGTTTCTCCTCCATCATTTCCCCTATTACCGAACTCACCAAACAGGGGACTCGATTTCTCTGGACTCCCAAAGCACAACTGGCCTTTGAAGAGCTCAAGAGACTTTTTACTTCGGCCTCCATTCTCAAACACCCAAACCCAGCTTTGCCCTTCGTATTAGAGGTTGACGCCTCCGAGATTGCAGTGGGTGCCGTGTTGTCCCAACGACAGGGTGCCAAGGCCCTTCTTTATCCTGTGGGTTTCTTCTCTCGCAAACTGACCTCGTCAGAACGAAACTACGATGTGGGCGACAGGGAACTTCTTGCCATAAAGGTGGCATTGGAGGAATGGCGCTATCTACTCGAAGGTGCTGCGCACCCTGTTCTGGTTTACACCGATCATAAAAACTTGGAGTACCTGAGGACAGCCAAAAGATTAAGACCTCGGCAGGCCAGGTGGGCTCTATTCTTCTCACGGTTTCAGTTCCACATAACCTATCGACCAGGTTCCAAGAATACCAAACCAGATGCCCTTTCCCGAATGTTTTTGGATACCGAACAGGCTCCACTTCCCGACACCATTTTACCTTCTGGGAACTTCTTGCTCTTACAGGGGGATTTCATTTCTCAGATCAAACAAGCCTCCGTTGGGATGCGTCCTTTGGATGGGATGTCCGTTAAGGACGGTCTGTTCTGGCATGAAGACAAAATTGTAGTACCAGAAGAATTAAGGGTGCGTGTACTAGAGTTATGCCACGACCACAAACTGGCAGGGCACTTCGGCACTCAAAAAACAACCAATCTGCTGCAACGTACTTTCTGGTGGCCTCATCTGACCCGGGATTGTAAAAGATATGTTGAGTCATGCAATGTTTGTGCACGAAACAAAACCAGCCGGACAAGAGCCTGGGGTCTATTAAAACCTCTACCAGTCCCAGAAAGGCCATGGAATATGGTTTCAATAGACTTTATTGTCGAACTTCCCCCATCGGAGGGGTTTTCTTCTATCTTTGTCGTAGTAGACAGACTATCAAAGATGGCCCACTTCCTGCCCATGAAGGGCACCCCGTCAGCCATGGAAACAGCCAAAACATTTATCAAAGAAGTGGTAAGATTACATGGAATTCCAAAAAATATTGTTTCAGATCGTGGTGTCCAGTTCACCTCCAGATTCTGGAAGGCCCTCTGTGGATCTTTGGAAATTGAATTGGCATTCTCCTCGGCATATCATCCACAGACAAATGGTCAGACTGAGAGAACTAATCAAACCCTAGAACAATATTTACGCTGTTTTTCTACTTTCTCTCAAGATGACTGGGCTCCTCTGCTTCCCATTGCCGAATTCTCATACAACAACTCTCTACACTCATCCATCAATCAGACACCGTTTTTTTGCCAACTACGGCTACCATCCATCTTTTCTACCTCAATCAATACCTGAATGTTCGGTGCCCGCAGTATCCAAAACCTTGGACTTTTTCTCCACTAACAATAAAGTACTGCAGGAGACCATGACTAAAGCCCAGGAAACTTACAAAAGAACCTTTGATGAAAAGAGACGTGGGGAACTTATCCTAGAGCCCGGTAACCAGGTCTGGTTGTCCACCATCAATTTGAAGTTGGCATGCCCTTCCCGGAAACTGGGTCCAAAATTTTTAGGGCCCTTTCCTGTAAAAAGGAAAATTAACAATGTCGCTTATGAACTTGATCTACCCACTTCCCTAAGGATCCACCCAGTTTTCCATGTTACTCTCTTGAAACCCGTGATTCCAAATTCATTTGTGGGCCGTAGGACCGGTCCCCCCAAACCTGTCATTATCAACAACGAAGAGGAATTTGAGGTGGAAGCAATCTTAGATTGTAGGAAAAGACGTGGTCAGATCCAGTTTCTCATCAAATGGAAGGGATATGGGCCCGAAGACAATTCATGGGAGCCTGAGGAAAATCTACATGCCAGTGAGTTACTACGAACTTTCAAAGACTCTCATGCTTCCAAATTGGCGCAACTGGGCATCCGGAGGCTGCCCTTAAGGAGGGGGCACTGTCAGGAAAATCGTGGTTCCAGGCGGTTGATTGGCGCGCGCCGACGCGCGCCGACGCATGGTGGTGTGCGCGTTCCCGTGAGCGCGGGCTTGCGTGCGCGCGCACGCTGGCGTCCAAGGGCGCGCGCCCTGTGATTCACATACACCTGTATGGACTGTTGGCGCCAATGGGGCTATTTAATCAAGCAGCACCTGCTGGCTAGTGCTGCCTGATCTTCAGTACACCTGATACTCTGCACCAGCCACTACCTTGTTCCTGTGATCTCTCAGTGATCTGTTTGTTCTTGTGTTATAACCTGCTTACCTGTAAAGACCTCGGCTTAACCCTTTGGACTATCCGGATTTCCGCCTGCCCCAGACCTCTGCTTGACCGACCATTCTCCTGCCAACTCCTTTGTACTTTGCTGTTTGAACGTTGCCGACTTCTGCTTGGATTTGGACTTCTTATATCTCCTGCCCAAGGGACCTGCATCTGCTTATCCTGTATTATATCCGGCTTACAGTGAGTTTCACCACCTGTATTGGGAACCCCATCACCATCCCTTACCTGCTGAGTGACGTGAGTTTACCTACCGTTATTTCACCTTGCTGTCAGTGAACTCTACATACCGGAACCTCACCTTACTATTTGTGAACCCTGCTTACCTGCACTTCACCTCATCAACAGCGGACCGCCATCACCAACTTCCGGACCCCTACATCAGGCTCCCTTACCCTTCCTGACTTCCGTGCCTCCTGTACCCACCTCCAGGGGCCGTCAGTCGGATCCGTACGGGAGACCTCCTCCTGCCCAATTGGACTCATCTGTCAGGTACGTGCCGTTTGTGATAGCTTGTGTGGAACTGGCGGGGTATAGTTATTTTGCTTTCGCTAGGCAGAGTGACATTTGCAAAGACTCAGGCAAGATGGACAATGATATAGTACACAAATATATTTTATTAACCATAAGTCATATCAAACAGGTCAAGTAAAAAATAATTTATAAAATATGATAGGCATATGATAGTAATGAGTATCTAGTGTAAACAAGAGAATTGACACCAAATAAATGTAAGTGAGCCCCTGTGCGTCAACGCGTTTCGCTGTTTTGCTTTGTCAGTACACACTAGGGCAGTGATGGCGAACCTTGGCACCTCAGTTGTTTTGGAACTACATTTCCCATGAAATGGCACTCTGCAGTGTAGTGGAGCATCATGAGAAATGTAGTTCCAAAACATCTGGGGTGCCAAGATTTGCCGTCACTGCACTAGGGGGTAGTTGGAAGGAACAGGTCTCACTATCAAAAATAAAATAAATCCATCAGACATTATATTACAATAACATATGATAAAAAACTTTCAAATATTGCTACATCCAAAGGACATACGCACATCAGATACAAATAGCTACATTTTCAGCATAGAAATATCTTCACATGGAGAGCTCCCAGATGATCACTCAGGAATCATCGGGTAAAGCAAGAGGCAGTTTCTTACTAATACCAGCGACCGTGTATAGGGCTGCAATAATCAGCATGTTAATCCAAGTTACTATCCAAAGTGCAGCCAAATTAAACAATAAAATAGGTGATAGTATATAAAATACATACCTGATGGCGTAAAGATATATAGATATATAAACTCATATGGTTCACCGGGGAGGAAGGAGATACACCGTAAGTATCCAGATAATTAAAGGGGGAGAGTAATAGAGAGGAGAAGGGTAGAACAAACAACACCCTTTCACCTGTTTTCAGTCCATAGAAACAGGGGCTTCAACAATAATCCATACTTACCTTTCAAGCAGCCCACATTTTAAAAAGGTGCTGCTTCACTGCTCCCTAACCACTGTTGGTATTCAACACCATGGGTTGATTGAATACCTGCTCCCCATGCTCTACCCACTAGCTTTTTCCTGCTGGCCTATACCCTCAGTGTGTCCTACACACAGAAGGTGTCTACAGTATGCGACAGTAGAGCAGGTATTTCGCACATCTAGAAACATGGAATACATGCAACAACCATCAAGCAGTGAAGCAGCGTTTTTTCACAAAGGACACCAGTAAAGTAAGCATATTATTTCTTACGTATAGTCTTCCTTGAAAGTAGAAGTGATCCTGTGGTGCCAGGACCACTTTAAAGGGTAACTAAAGTCCAGCTTTCAAAAACTGGGAACAAGCAGACGCTCTATTGCAATATCTCGTCTGCAATAAAAGAAACCTACCTGACTGCTTGCAGTCTTTCTTAGAATTCCACCACAGAGCCTGTCTGCTGGGATGACTGCACTCCTGTGCATGCGCAGGAGTGATGTCATTTCATGCTGGCCAATGAAGATGGCTGCAGCTCGGCATCCAGAAGAAGCCAACAAGGGACATCAGACCATTGAAGGATAGGTAAACTTTAGAATAACCACACAGTTCCTAGAAGAGAACAATGAAGTAGCACAACTTTACAACTCTACTTTCCAAACATTTGGGTGTTCTTTTTCAGATTCCTACTGACAGCAAATAGTTAACATTGACCTACAATACTATACTGTTTAATTGTTTCCACCCTAAAAAGAAAAAAACAAAAACTACTGATCACCTGCTCCAGGGGTCTCCAAACTACGGCCCTCCAGTTGTTCAGGAACTACAATTCCCATCATGCCTACTCATGTCTGTGAATGTCAGAGTTTTACAATGCCTGATGGGATGTGTAGTTCTGCAACAGCTGGAGGGCTGTAGTTTGGAGACCTCTAGACTGACTAATGGCCCGTACACATGATCTGAATATCGTACGACCGATCGTACAACCGTTTTCGGTTAAGAATCGCAAGTAGAAATTGAATAGCTAACTAAAGTCACCAAAATTCTCGTACGATAGAAAAAAAAATCGGAAGTGATGTCATGTGTTGTAATGTATTTGTATTGTATTTTCGGGCGACAACTATACTGACTAAACGAAAATCGTACGATCTGGAATCGTACGAGGAACATTTCCGTGCATGTCCGATCGAATAATATCGGATGAACGGTCGTGATCGGCTGTCAAAAGTAGTGTACACACGACCTGAAAATCATACGACCCTTCCTCGGACGACCGCTTTCGTACGATATTCAGATCGTGTGTACGGGCCATTACTGTATTCAAAACTGCAGCTATTGCTTTACAGGCATCCAATAACTTTGGATGCCTTTAGGTTTCTTCTCAGAACAAATTATTATATATTTATCTTTGCATTTACAGACCTGTCTTGATACCTTTATTACAACTAGACATGTGCAATTTGTTTCAGTTTGAATAAAATTCGGACAAATTTTTGGTTATTCAGAGATTCGGGTTTATCCGAATCTCTGAATCAAATAGTAACGAATTTAGTTGAAATACGTTAAAATTTGTTTTGTTTATAAATTTTCTAATGAATTCCAACTTTTCAGAACAATATGAATTTTAGTCGGTCAAAAAACTAATTCGAATTCTGTGTGATGAAATAGCTGGTTGTTAAGCAGCGAGCCAGGAAGCCGGCCACCTGCATCCTTAACAACCATGAGTCATCATCTGTCAGCGGGCTTCTCTCCCCACTGACAGATGAATATAAAGATAAAGAATGCCAGCAAAAGAAAAATGTTAAAAAATTAAATAAAATACGGCGTGGGACCCCCAAAATCCATGCCAGACCCTTATCCGAGCATGCAGCCTGGCAGGTCAGGAAAGGTATGTACACGATACCCATTCACATAGGGGAGGCCGAAATCTGGGGGCCCCCTTATTAAAGGGGGTTTTCAGATTCTGATAAGCCCCCTGCCCGAAGACCCTGATAACCACATCCCATGGTTGTCGGGAAGAGGCCCTTGTCCCCACTAACATGGGGAAAAGGTGCTTTGCGGTGCACCCACCCCCCCCCCCCCCATGTTGAGAGCATGTGGCCTGGTATGGTTCAGGAGGGGGGCACTCATTAGTCCCCCCTTTTCTGACCTGCCAGGCTGCATGCTCGGATAAGGGTCTGGTATGGATTTTGGGGGGACCCATGCCAAAAAAAAAAAAAAAAACGGCATAGCCCCCCCCCCAAGTCCATACCAGACCCTTATCTGAGCATGTAGCCTGGCAAGTTAGAAAGGGCTTGGTATAGACTGGGGTGGGGGCCCCATGCCTTTTTATTTTTTACATTTTTATATTGCCAAGTAATTGCTGGCATTCTTTATCTTTTTTTTTTAAACTGCATTCTTTATCTTTACATTCATCGGTCAGTGGGGAAGCCCACTGAGAGATGATGACTCATGGTTGTTAAGGACTAAGGCCCGGTTCAGACTGCTGCGGTGCGGGAGATCGCATATGATTCGCACCGCACTGCAGTTCAAATCATATGCGATCTCTGTGCGATGCAAATTCTGCCATCCAGATAGTATGGCTGAATTCGCATCACATTCGGCCCAAACTCGCACAGGACCCTTTTTTTCGGTCCGTTGCAGAATCGGAACGCATGGTGTTCTCACCATGCGATCCGATTCCTGTCCGAGTTTGCAGATCGCACTGCGATTTGCGAGCTGCTATGGGGGTGTCATTAACATTTCATTGACACTCCCAGCAGCTCGCATAGGGCAGTGTGAACTGCCGGCGGGAGACATGCGGTGCGGGAACCTGCAGTAGATTTGCAGCGTTCCCGCACCGCAGCAGTGTGAACCCAGCCTAAGGGTGGCCGGCTCCCTGGCCCACTGCTTAACAACCAGTTATTTCATTAAACAGAATTTTAATCGGTCGATCGTTTGTTAACCAATCCGAATTCGAATCATTCTGAAAAGTTGGAATTTGTTAGAAAATTAATAAATGTAACGAAAACTAAATGAAACTAAACAAATTCCAAAACAAAACCAAACAAATTCCATAATGAAACAAAATTAGTAACATAACAAAACTATCCGAAAAGAGACTAAACTAATTTTTCCGTTCTGCACTTGTCCAATTGCTACCTAGCCCCTTCAGGTTTTAGGAGGTATCCACCATATTTTATCCAGTATGTCACAGTACATGTTGGCATTCATGGTTCCCTCAATGAACTGTAGCTCCCCAGTGTTGGCAGCACTCATGCAGCCCCAGACCATGACACTCCCACCACCATGGTTGACTGCAGGAAAGACACACTTGTCTTGTACTCCTCACCTGGTTGCCACCACACGGCCGCCACACACGCTTGACACAATCTGAACCAAATAAGTTTATCTTGGTCTCATCAGACCACAGGATATGGTTCCTGTAATCTCTGTCCTTAGTCTGCTTGTCTATAAAAAAACTGTTTGCAGGCTTTCTTGTGTATCAGAGGCTTCCTTCTGGGATGACAGCCATGCAGACCAATTTGATGCAGTGTGCGGCGTATGGTCTGAGCACTGACAGGCACCTGTGCTTTCTTCTCAGAAATGTGATAAATGTGGTTTTAGATATATTGTACAAATGGAATTCTATCAGATTTTCATTTCACAGGGTTAGGAAACTAAAAGCTGTTTGGTCCTAGTAAAGGCTCCATTTACAATTTCTACCAGGTAAACACCTTCTCTAAACTTGGACCAAATCAACTGTATCTGGCAGTCTCAATCAAGCAGATCAGAACAGATCTGCAAGACCTGCAAAAACTGTGAAATTGACAGCCTCTTGACCAAATGTTCTAGGTGCTAGTGAAAAATATCAGATTGGTCACTAACAAAGCATACTGTAGCTTTGTTTGAGACAAATTGGTATTTATATAGTGCCAACAATCTACATATATTGTATATTCAAACCAGCCCCTGTCTTCAAGGAGCTTACAATCTAAGGTCCCTTTTTTACATAGGGGTTGCTTTACTAAAACCGGAGAATGTAAAATCTGGTGCAGCTCTGCATGGTAGTCAATCAGCTTCTAACTTCTGCTTGTTCAAAAAAGCCTTGACAAAAAAATAAGGTTGATTGGTTTCTATGCAGACTGCACCAGATTTTGCACTTTCCAGTTTTAGTAAATCAACACCATAGCGTACATAAGTACACACACATAGTAGGACCAATCTGGAAAGGAGCCAATTAACTTAACAGCATATCTTTGAAGTGTGGGAGAAAACCGGAATACCCTGGAGTAAATCCACACAAGCATATGGAGAACATGCAAAGTCCATGCAGATAGTGTCGTGCTCAAGATTCAAGCTATGAACCCCAGTGCCCCATCCAACAATGCAACAAGCATTAAAAATAAAGACTGCTAAACTTCAATAAAAATCATTGAAACAAAAATAAAGACTGCTCAAATAAAAATTTTAAAAAAAGACACAAAATACTGAAATAAATTGACTGCCTTTCCAAAATGCATGATTTATATATGCCATCAGACATGAACAAACTTCATAAATTCTGAACTGTATTTAAATGTAAAATACATTTTTCTTAGCACAATGCCAATAATGAATTGGATGGAATGTTAATTTCTGTGGCTGAGAGGAATTTACTCTAAAGCCCCAAACACACAGTAGGATTTTCGCATGGATTCTGTCCGATCGGACAATGTTGTCGAAAAATCCGACCGTGTGTATGCACCATCGGACAGTGTACGTCGGATTGTCCGACGGACAAAGTCCTATCTCCTGCTGGATAGATTTTTTGACAACAAGGTCCGATCACACCAAATCCGATCGTGTGTAGCGTTGTCCGACGGACAAAGTGCTACGCATGCTCAGATCACATTACAAGACCAAAGCTATTGGCTACTAGCCTCTACGTAGTCCCGTCGTAGGCAACAAACGTCACCACGTTCAGAATGATCGGATTTTCCGACAACTTTGTCCGACCGTGTGTATGCAACACCAACATCAGACAAAGTATGACGGACAGGATCCGACGGACCTGGTCCTCGGATAATCCGCGCGTGTGTATGGGGCTTAAGATGGTCCCAAATCATTAGTAATGTTAGTATATAGTGACAAAATGCTCTGTTTATTTCAGATAGAGTTTGCTTTTGTCTTAACAGTGCATGCATGAGAACACACACATCCATAAAATCATGCAGAATTGACCCTATGCTTCCACATAATGAGACACACACCAGGAAAAAGTGTTATGCAAAATGGTTCTCATATGCCTTTTGCACACACCTGCTATCATTCATGTCTCAGCGTGAAGTATGGGTTTAGCCAATTTGCAAATAATGCTGAACATTTTCTTCCTTATAGATGTACACCATTCCTCATCATCTCTCTTTTATTTCTACATATGATTAATATAAAATGAAGTCTGTAGATTTAATGTTGTAGTAGTTACATTGTTCAGTCAAGCCTTTAGAATTAACATATGGAAGGATGGTTAATACCTTAGTTTTATTGCAAGAAATGCTTAGTAAAATAATTCATGCTTGTGATTAGCTTTTCATGCCTTAGCTGTTTCTTGACAGATGTCAGAACTATACGAATTCCCTATACATATCATAATTTTGTTTTCATTATACTTACAAGATAAATTAAAATTCTACTTATACTTTCATGGTCTATACCCTCAGCCGGTAATAATATGTGAATATATGGGAATTATATTCCTTATTTAGTTAAAACAATGTGGCAAACATTGTTGTACCGATGAAGAACATAGATATGGAAAATTGTATGGTTTAGAATAAAAAAATGGCAACACAATACACAACTTTTAATAACCAGCTGACTGACAGCACTTACCTTCTCTGACCTCATGCTGTTCTATTGTATGGGACTTTTCCATCTGTTGATGTAAATAAAGAACTCTATTTGTTCTAACCAAGGCTAAGGTTCTTATACCAAACTTATGCTGCATAGATACAATTTAATTACAAATGCCACACAGGACACCAGTATATAATTGTATGGATCTACTTTCTATTGTCTGTACTTGTAAGTGGCTGTACGTCTCAAGGTCATAGAGTTATTTATGTACATCATTTCATGTCCCTACTAGCTGGGTCAAAAACTCCAGAATGTAGGACTTTCGTATCTTTATACATGGGAATTTCCAGGAAGTACACTGCAAAAGAATGGGGCCACATGTCCTGTCCATGGAGTTGCTTCTGTTGTACTTTCACCCAGACCAGAAGAGACTATTGTAAACTACTAGGGAGGGACTAAAGCACAGAGTAGATAGGCTGCCCCAGAGTTCCAGTGCCACAGAGGTCATTATCACACCTTTTTTGGTGACATTATTTACAGATTTCAGGAAGAACAGGAAGGACACCCATAACATCACAGGACTGAACCAAAGATTCCTGGAAGAAAGGTATATACAGGGCCGGCCCTACCATGGGACCCGATGGTCTCGAGCGGCACTTTTAGGGGGACAGCAAATTTCCGCCCGCCAGCCAGCCCATTCCCCCGCTCCACTGCTTATGCCACTGTGAGGAGCCCGTCGTCGAGGTGACAGGAGCGTGCCGGCAAAACAGGGGAACAGTCAGCGGGCAGGTCGGCGGCTGAGTGAACGGGTGGGACAGTCGGCAGGTGAGCGGGCTTGCTGGCCAATAAGTGGGCCGGTGGGTATCTATAAAAACATATAACATAGAGTATAGTAAAATTAATTTTTTGCATGGGACTCCCCATAGTTCTGAATTCTCCAAAGGTGGAACAATGAGACAATGGGGGTTATTTACGAAAGGCAAATCCACTTTGCACTGAAAGTGCACTTGGAAGTGCAGTCACTCTAAATCTAAGGGGTATATCTGAAATGAGTGGAAGCTCTGCTGATTTTATCATCCAATCATGTGCAAGCTAAAATGCTGTTTTTTATTTTCCTTGCATGTCCCCCTCGGATCTACAGTGACTTTACTTCCAAGTGCACTTTCAGTGCAAAGTGGATTTTTCTTTAGTAAGTAACCCCCAATGTCTCAATATCACCCCCTTAGGAACTCTAGACAATGCCCAGTCTGGCCTAACCAGTTTACAGTCGCACTAGTAAACCAACTCCCTCTAAAGGAATAACAACAGTCCAGGCTGGAACTGCACATTAACAAGAAAAAAGCTTCAATGCACCTTTCCAACAACGCAAATTCTACAGAGGCATTTGTTACTAACGATGAAGCTCCCTTGGAGTGTCCAGTGTCCGCACATTACATAAACTTATGCCGCGTACACAGGGTCGGACTTTCTGTGTGTATGCCCCATCTGACTTTTTCTGTCGGCATTTCCGACGGACTTAAATATAGAGCCTTAAATTTTTCCGTCGGAAATACCAACAGAGTTTTGCCCGATGCAAAGTCCGGCCATGTGTACGCGGCATAACTCATACTTAAAGAGTGACACTGCTTCTTGTTCTCTTTCCACTAGGAAGAAATCCAAGCGCCCCCCCCCTCCCCGCCCAAGGAGGACACACAGCGCTGATGAATGTGCACTCACATGTTGTCTTCTGTGTAGGCTCAAGATTGCCCAGTCATTTCACCCATCACTGCTTATATGCCTTGGGTGAATGGCAGGAGGAGGTTTGTCAGATAACCTTAAAAGCGAAGTACAGCCAAAGCTCATTTCGCTGTAAATCTCCTGTGGATCACTAGACATGTACACACTGAAATATTTTGTTTCTGAATTTAGTTTTCGTCCGAAAAATACATTTATATATTTACTCCCGAAATTTGTTTTTATTTATTTAGTTTCGTTAAAAAATGCATTCGTTCGAAAATCCGAAATAATTAAGGTCGAATCTGTCATTGAAGGCGTATGGTGTCTGTCGAATGTTTTAAGAAGATTCGACGGAACAGCTAAACTGTACGACGCCGCAATCATACATTTCCAGTCTAATGTTCCACTTACAGGCTATAGTAGAATTCTAATGTTGTATGACACTAGTAACAATTATATTTATTATTTTTACTAGTCAACCAACATTAGAATTCTTCTATAGCCTATGGGCAGAGCATTTGACCATAAATGTCCACTCGCGGCGACTGCTTCGACAAATCTTCACGTCAAATCTTTTCTCTCTATGTCGAATAATCTTGGACTAATAGAGCTATGGTTAGGCACATTCAACCTTTTTTGCTATTGTCTCTATAATGTTGAATCTTTTCTCTCTATGTAGAATAATCTTGGACTAATAGAGCTATGGTTAGGCACATTCGACCACAGGTTTGATGGACACAGATCACTATTGTCAGCGTCATGTCAAATCTCCTATCTATATCAAACTGTTGCAACGAAAACAAAAATAAAGCATTTGTTTATGTCGGATCTTTCGGTTTTCGGGTTCTGCATGTTCGTTATCGTTTGTTCAAACGATAAGGAAAATACCCGAAATTCGGACAAAAATGCATTCGGACGAAAACAAATGCACATGTCTATGGATCACAGGAGTACAGTTTGTTCTGCATTCCTGGTCGGGGGTTTGCCCATTTGCCTGGACCAGCACCCGGCTCAGCCGCTCTGAGAGCATGAGCTGCCCGCTCCCTCCACAGCCCAGCGCAGGGGGGGCAGATCAGAGAGCTGGTGACTGACAGTCACCAGCTCTCTGCTCAGGAAGCTCTAAGAACCAATCAATCGGTGGTGTTTGATCGCTCGGTTCTCAGTGTTAGAGCCGGTGGGGGACAGATGCAGCATCAGACCGATGCTACATCCAGCTAGGTAAATATGATTCTGAAAATACCCAAACCCCCTTATTCTCTTTTAAGGTGGGACTTTCAAATCGTATTGGACTGAAAAAAACTTTTAGGATTTCTAAAAAAAGGATCCTTATCTTGGTGTGTTAGATTCACAGGCCATTCCACTGTCTAGTGAGATACCTTAGTGTTCAGACAGAGAGGCTTATCACTGGGAAGTAGAGAAACAGGTGTTGTGCCAAAGCTGCAACATTGGGTTAAGAAAATCTCTGGTACACAAACATGATATGGGTCCAGTTATGAGTACAATTAGATGTCTTAAAGAAAATACACCATTTAAAAAAACTGCTTCACCTAGAGGTGTCTGTTTGCAGACATGCAATGGCCTCTAATTTTCTACTAACAAATGAAACCACCAAGCTCTTCATTCACTCCCTTGTTATCTCTCGCCTTGACTATTGCAACTCCCTTCTCATTGGCCTGCCTCTCCATAGGCTTTCCCCTCTTCAGTCTATCATGAATGCTGCTGCCAGACTTATTCACCTTACCAACTGCTCAGTGTCTTACCAACCATCTCCTCCAATCCCTACACTGGCTCCCATTCACCCAGCGAATTAAATTAAAAATAACAACCATAACATACAAAGCCAATCCCCAATCTTGTCTCCAAATATCATCAAATCGTCCTCTCCGCTGTTCTCAAGACCTCCTACTCTCAAGCTCTCTCGTCTCCTCCTCCCATGCTCGTCTCCAGGATTTCTCCAGAGCCTCTCCTATCCTCTGGAACTCGCTACCTCAACCTGTCCGGCTATCCCCTACTCTTGCTATCTTTAGGCGATCCCTGAAAACGTATCTCTTCAGGAAAGCCTATCACGTCTCCAACTAATCTTTTACCCCTTCCATCAGCTCATTCCCCACAGTTACAACCTTTTGTACCACCTGCCCCACCCTATTAGATTGTAAGCTCTTCTGAGCAGGGCCCTCTTAATCCTCTTGTATTGTATTATAATGTATTGTCTCCCTTTTATATTGTAAAGCACTGCGTAAACTGTTGGCGCTATATAAATCCTGTATAATAATAATAATACTTGTAAGGCCAAATTTCTGGCTTGTCTGACAGAGAAGTCTTCAGCACTTTCCTGCCTCCTGCACATTACCATTGGCCAGAGAGACAATGGCAAGCTTTTACACAACCCAAAAGTAAGAAAAAGATTAGATAAGAGTAATGCAATGGAATGCAGTATGTCCATCTCCTGGTGAGACTACTCAGAAGTGTCGGAGCTTTGCTTGTTAGAACTGGGCAAAATTTGGCCATAAAAATAGTGTATTCGAGTCTTCTTCAGGTATATGCAGGTCAGAGTGTCTTTAAGACATTTTTCTAAATCAACAGTATTAAACCAACCATACATGGTTAAAAACTTGGCTGGTTCAGCAGGGACTAGCCGAACTTCAATCTATGCATGGGCAGGCTGGTTGTACAGAAGTCTTTTGGATTTTCCCCACTCGATTAGCCCCGCAGGCTATAGCCGGCAGCACTGTTCAGTGTAATCAGTGGGGAAGTCCCTTATCCACATCTATTGTGTAGATGGGGGAATCAAGTCTTTTTTTTTTTTTTTTCGTTCAAGCCGCTGGTTGAATAATTAAAAAAAAAAGGCTAATCTATGGACTGCTTTAGTTAGAAATGTGGCAGATAAAAATGACATATTCACTATAAATTGTAAAGAGATAGGCGGTATAATGAAATTGCAAAAAAAAATTAATAAAATAAAGACAAATTTCATAGATTCATGCATGTCACATCAGTAATACTGCAAAATAGATACATAAATATAAATTGAGGAATGTTGAAATGTTGAATCTCTGAAGCAAACAAGAGAAGTAAAAACCCTAAATGTGAATGCCTTCGTTGATACTACTGATGAATAATATTCCTGTTAATTTAAGGCAAAATTCCATCAAAGTTTTTCAGAAATAAATGTGTACTTTTTTAACATTAAGTACAAACAAAACACAAACAGGACATGTTTGTATAGCATCCACATGTTTCAAATCCGCAGAGTTATATGAAATATAGTGTACACAGAACACTGCATATTTAGGTTTGTGGCTTGAATTCAAATGGTTTAGATGTGATGCTGCTATTGGTTTTCAGAAGACTTATTAAGGGTACAGAAATGCAAATTCTTTTTCCGCACTATATGCTTGGCTGGCAGACTGTCTTGGAGTCCATCTTTTCAACATCTAGGGATTAAATTATTTAACTAGCTCTTTCCACAGCTCTGTTCCACAGCCGTTTTCCTGAAATGGAAATCATCTAAATAGTGTAACATGCAAAAAAAATAATAAAATACAATAAAGCATTTGGGATATTTTTATCATCCTCTTCCCCCTGTATATAGAAAATATGTGAGAAACAGATCACTTGTTAGTACATGAAACCAGAATGTGAACAATCATACTTTTTAATTCCACAGTAATAAGCAATACAAAACTTCACCAGCACTGAATCCAACTAGCGAACATACAGAATTTAAAGTATATCTAAACACAGGAACAAATATATATATATATATATATATTGCAGCTTAAAGTTTCTTAGATGTGGTAGCTGCCTTAGTTTTCTTTTTTTGCTTTTATTTTCACCTAACATTTCTGCCAGTAGTACACTTCCTTTCTTAGGGTGACGACACTCACTTAATGTACTTTGTCTATGGGGGAGCAGCACAGTCACCCTAGAACAGGAAGTGTTTTAGGACTATAAAACACTTTCTTCTATCCTATTCTCCATAGCATAGTTGGAAGGTATTCTGTAATCCATGGAGGGAGCTGGGAACAATGCTTACTGATAACAGTTAGCACAAGCAAAGAACACAGGAAGTAGCTCACACACTGTTTGGCACAATCAACAGATATTTTTTGCACTTTCTGAACAAATATAAGAAAACATTATTAATGGACTATTTAACAGACTAAAAGGGACCATCTAATGCTGCGTACACACGATTGGAAATGCCGCCAGCTATTTTTTGTCGGAAAAAACGACCGTGTGTATGCTCCATCGGTCTTTTGCTGATGGAATTCTAGCCAGCAAAAGATTGAGAGCATGTTCTCTATTTTTCAGTCGGGAAAAGTTCCTATCCGAAAATGCGATCGCCTGTATGCAATTCGGACACGCAAAAAATCACGCATGCTCGGAAACAATTTGACGCATGCTCGGAAGCATTGAACTTAATTTTCTCGGTTGGTCGTAGTGTCTTACGTCACCGTGTTCTTGACGGTCTTCAGAGAACTTTTGTGTGACCGTGTGTATGCAAGACAAGCTTGAGCGGAATTCCGTCAGAAAAATCATCCAAGATTTTCGGATGGAAATTCCACTTGTGTGTACACGGCATAAGAGAAGTTCACCTTCATGGGTTACGTACATGAACAACCTATCTAAGAGGGTGCTCAACAGTTAAGATAAATGAATATTAGTAAATTTGTATTTGGCTCCCCTGTAGCAGTGGAGTGAAGTTTGATTGCTTTCAGCAATTCTGATTTCTGCTGTTGGCAGGCTAGACTGCTTTTCCCTAAAGTCTGGTAGGTGCCAGAATTTAGTGGGCGGAAGAAGCCGACTCTCACTTGCACATTCATGCCAGCACAGCCAATCCTTGGCAAGAAGAATGGACAGTAAGACCGGAGGTAGATATAGGTAGGCTGCGGCCCGATAGTTACAGTTTAGAAGAGCCATGTCCAGAGTTCCTGAAAGCAGTCGCAGGAAGTCCACAGAGAATCTGACCTGGAGGCACACACTACAGAGGCTAGCTGGTACTGAAAGTTTAAAGTATCTCAAGAATCACCCCGCACCCTACCCAAGTTAAAGTGGTTTTAAACATCAGTCATGGAATCTGAGCAAAGTGAATATATCTGTAGTGTCTCCAAAGCTCTAAGGCTGCTTTCACACCTGAGCGGTGCGGGGCGGCGACGGTAAAGCAGCGCTATATTTAGCGCTGCTTACCATCGCTTTACCCGCGGTATGCGGCCGCTAGCGGGGTGGTTTTAACCCCCGCTAGCGGCCGCAAAAGGGTTAAAAACCTCCGCAAACCGCCGCTGCAGCGGCGGTTTGCGGGCGGTATCCCCGCGGTTTCCCATTGATTTCAATGGGAACGAGCGGTATAGGAGCGGTAAATACACCGCTCCTACACCGCTCCAAAGATGCAGCTAGCAGGACTTTTTTTACCGTCCTGCTAGCGCACCGCTCCAGTGTGAAAGCCCGCCGGCTTTCACACTGGAGTGAATGGGGCCGGTTTTTTCAGGCGGTGTACAGGCGCTATTTTTAGCGCTGTACCGCCTGAAAACCGCCCCAGTGTGAAAGGGGCCTTAGTGTTGTTTCTCTCTAATGCTTTGTTCCTCTGTTATCAGCATGTCTCACTTCTGACAAGTTTTCTCGACACATGAGATAAATTTATGAGGAGGGAGAGCTCAGAATGGAGCTTTTCTATTCAGAACACAGTTCTTTTGCTGTGTATGGGGGGGCAGGTATGTTCCTTACCTCCAATCAGCTCTCACACACTGTTACTTCAGCCTCCACGCCCCTTCCTCTGTGCTCCTGACAGAAATAAAGACTTTTAACACAATCTGCCCCTTTGAAGGGGTGTAGGGAAGAGAAAAAGATAAACAAGTAAAACCTGTGTAGGAGAATTTGTTTCATCTCTGTTTATCATCTGAAAGTGTAATGAGAATCCAAAAGTCCTCCAACCTTCACCCGAGAAGAGAAAAAAGGATGAGACAGGGGGAGAAGTGAGGCAATCCTGGGATCAGAAGACTAAACACCACTCGGTATATGGGGACCCTTACCGAAACTGGTGGACCCCCTTAAGATTAAGGTCTAATGCGCAAGCAGATTTAGCCCTCTGCAGGGTCTAACCAGCCTCCGTCCTCCTGAAGCACTCCAAACGCAGCGGAAATCCTCTGTGATGTCCTGGTGTGGAAATGGAATGTCTGGTCTGTGAACCGCACGAAACTGGTGGACCCCCTTAAGAGTAAGGTCTAATGCGCAAGCAGATTTAGCCCTCTGCAGGGTCTAACCAGCCTCTGTCCTCCTGAAGCACTCCAAATGCAGCGGAAGACCTCTGTGATGTCCTGGTGTGGAAATGGAATGTCTGGTCTGTGAACCGCACAAAACTGGTGGACCCCTTAAGAGCAAGGTCTAATGCGCAAGCAGATTTAGCCCTCTGCAGGGTCTAACCAGCCTCTGTCCTCCTGAAACACTCCAAATGCAGTGGAAATCCTCCGTGATGTCCTGGTGTGGAAATGGTATGTCTGGTCTGTGAACCGCAAAGAGTCGGCCACTCCCAGCACCACACCTCGCCCAACCTGGTTGTGTGGTTACTTCCGACAAGTAACATGCTGACAAGAAGGAAGAGGAATAATCTTATAAGTCTGCTACTACTCCTTCATTGTCCAGTTATGGGCTGGGGCCTGGGGCCTGGGGGCAAGGAGATGACTGAGATGTGCAAATGTTAGTAGTGGGTGGATAGCAACATAAACCCTGTGGCAGGTAAAACAGCTCCAGTATATTTTCAACAGTGATGTAAGTAACTGAGTTAAAATAAACTGAGTTACCTAACGCAGTTACTTTAGAGGGTAACGAGTAATCTAACTGATTACTTTTCCCCTCATGGTAACTCAGTTCCCATTACTTTGGCTTAGTTACCCCAATTACATCTACCGCCACTAGATGGCAGTAGTGTAATTCCGGTGTCCTGCCGAAAAAGTTCCCCCGCTGGATAAGGACCCCCTGTACTGCGCAGGCGCAGGGCTTGCGCAGTACGAAGGACTACGGAGCTTCCGAAAATTGCCGAACCTAAACAGCTCTGAGTGAACTCTACACCGCGCAGGCGCAGTTAACATGTAATTGTCCAAGGCGATGCCGCACGCTCCTGATGCTCGTGCTACTCTGCAAGGGGCGTCTATCTTGTAAGTAAGGGGCGGGTCTAGTATTACTGTAACCAAGGGGCGCATTTATTATTATTGTTATATATCGAGCGCTGCCCATTAATTTAACATTCGCCCTCTTCTGTAGCCATCCGCCCCTTACACGATGTAATAACAATAGACCCACCACTTGCTTACACGCTATAACAGATCTGCCCCTTGGTTAGAGTAATAGAGCAGCCCCTTGGTTACACAATATATAACAATAATAATAAATGCGCCCCTTGGTTACAGTAATACTAGACCCGCCCCTTAGTCAAACGTATAGAATATTTTAAAATAAAGTCAGCTACTTTGCTGCGTAACTAATTACTTTTCCAATGTAGTAACTGAGTTACTAACGCAATTACTTTTTGGGAGAAGTAATTTGTAACTTAACTAATTACTTTTTTAAAGTAAGATGACCAACACTGATTTTCAATAGCTGTTTGCTTAAAATATAAATAATTTTTTATCATATGCCGTTCATTCACTGCTGTGTGTTGCACTGGGAAAAGACAGTAATGTACTGGATGTGTTATTTGTTGCACTAGTTGAATGCTATGTGCTTTAATTAACATTTAAAATTGTTTAATGCTTCTACCATAGTCATAACAAGGCAATATTTGGAGCCCAAATGTGAAATTATTTCATGACACTTTTTAATTATAGTGGTGCATAGGAAGGAACATGTGGAATAATAAAATAACTCAGAACAATATAGTTATATAGTTTCAAAATAACCATCAATGACTAATTTTAACTTGTTAAAGATATGAACTTCACTAACTAAGGGGAATAATTAATACATACTGTATTTCTTATATTGCGGTTGGTTCTGTTTTTTTAATTGTAATAAAAATACTATAGTCATTTTCATCTGATTGCGTATATTTTCTAGGTCCTCTAGCCACTCACTCATACATTGCACATATAAAAAATACTATACTGCAATTAAAGTGAAATGCAGCCATATTGGTATATTAATAGGATATGTTACAATTATATACTGTGCACACAACCCTATTCAACAGAGAATAGGACACTGAAGCAAGGCAACGGGTTAGGTTAATTTTCCAAGTTTTGTCACATAGCCATGTTAACCATAGATTAAGTGGTTACACTGCAGCAAATAACCACAGAATTCTAGTGGGATGATGATGTTTTTAAGCTGCCCCCTTTCCCTTATTAAAATGATTGTAAATGAGCACCTTGAAAAACAACCCATTACATTTAAAATAGAAATAAAAGGCAAAAATGTTTGTATCGATATAAAAAAAAAGTATAAACATCCTTTTTTCCAATTTTTATAAGTACGTAACCTTCCCTCTGTTCTCAACTGCATAAGAGCTGGGGGGGGGGGGGGGGGGGGGGAGGAGCAGCACCACATGGAGCTTCCCAGTAAAAGTGTGTGTGTGTGTATGTGTGTGTGTGTGTGTGTGTGGGGGGGGGGGTATCAGGACAAGTCTGATCATTTTAGTAGAGCACACTGAGTTCCCAGCATAGCTAGAGAACTGCCAACGGTGTGCTCTCCTTCTTAGTGTGGTCAGTTTTTAAAAGGAAAGCAGAGGAACTGTCAGGAACACCAGGAATTTCACACAAAGGTAGCAATACAAAGATAATAGGATATTTTCCTCATACAAGCACATAGTACAGCAGGCACATATCACGGATATGAAACGTTGAGGTAACAAATGCTTTAACAAGTTATTTTAAGCCTGGAGCAAACACATAGATAGTATTAGCTCTCAACAGTGTCTCTGCCTACATAGGATTGAGTGTATTCGTCTCAAAATGTTTGAATTTGCAGCAAATCTGGATGATGGTAGATATATGTCACCATCATACATGCCACTTTCGATGGTAGGCCTGACTATAGTCTCTAGAATCCCTGCTGACCTAAAAAACGTTTTCCGTCAGCAGGCAGTCGGCATGAGTAAAATGCATGTGAACTCCCCGTCATAAAAACCAACACTCAGGTGCAGACTGCCATATCATGCGCTTGTGTGGAACTGGCGGGTTATAGTTATTTTGCTTTCGCTAGGCAGAGTGACATTTGCAAAGCCGCATGACAACATGACAATACAGCTGTCCCATGCTATGTTAGCACACTTTTTTTTTAGCTTTGCAGGAAAGCTGACAATCTAATGCAGTTTTTTAGCAGATAACCAAACATTACTTTTGCTTGAGAAATTTCTTCAAGATTCTTTTAGAGGCAATCTATCACAACTTTATGACATATAAGAAAACGGTTTCAGGCTCTATGTATTGCAATTACTTTCTTTTAAAAAGTTTACCATTTTTTTTTCATTATATTTAAAGTTATACTGTCACTACAAGATGACTTCTACACATAAGGCAGCTTGTAAAAGAAGAAGTAATATACATACCTTTCCAAAAATTGAAATAACACTCCTAAAGCCACATCTGTAAAAAACTTGATTGGAGGAGAGAAAGGGTAAAGGGCCACAGGGCCCTAATTCAGACTCAGGCAAGATGGACAATGATATAGTACACAAATATATTTTATTAACCATAAGTCATATCAAACAGGTCAAGTAAAAAATAATTTATAAAATATGATAGGCATATGATAGTAATGAGTATCTAGTGTAAACAAGAGAATTGACACCAAATAAACGTAAGTGAGCCCCTGTGCGTCAACGCGTTTCGCTGTTTTGCTTTGTCAGGACACACTAGGGCAGTGATGGCGAACCTTGGCACCTCAGTTGTTTTGGAACTACATTTCCCATGAAATGGCACTCTGCAGTGTAGTGGAGCATCATGAGAAATGTAGTTCCAAAACATCTGGGGTGCCAAGATTTGCCGTCACTGCACTAGGGGGTAGTTGGAAGGAACAGGTCTCACTATCAAAGATAAAATAAATCCATCAGACATTATATTACAATAACATATGATAAAAAACTTTCAAATATTGCTACATCCAAAGGACATACGCACATCAGATACAAACAGCTACATTTTCAGCATAGAAATATCTTCACATGGAGAGCTCCCAGATGATCACTCAGGAATCATCGGGTAAAGCAAGAGGCAGTTTCTTACTAATACCAGCGACCGTGTATAGGGCTGCAAAAATCAGCATGTTAATCCAAGTTACTATCCAAAGTGCAGCCAAATTAAACAATAAAATAGGTGATAGTATATAAAATACATACCTGATGGCGTAAAGATATATAGATATATAAACTCATATGGTTCACCGGGGAGGAAGGAGATATACCGTAAGTATCCAGATAATTAAAGGGGGAGAGTAATAGAGAGGAGAAGGGTAGAACAAACAACACCCTTTCACCTGTTTTCAGTCCATAGAAACAGGGGCTTCAACAATAATCCATACTTACCTTTCAAGCAGCCCACATTTTAAAAAGGTGCTGCTTCACTGCTCCCTAACCACTGTTGGTATTCAACACCATGGGTTGATTGAATACCTGCTCCCCATGCTCTACCCTCTAGCTTTTTCCTGCTTGCCTATATCCTCTGTGTATCCCAGGGGAGGGCTGGCAGCCTTAGGCCTGGGGGGGAAGTCCAGTCAAGTGGCCCATTGAACTACCGAATCAGCTCACCATCCATGCCCAGCTGTTTTTTCAATGCAGCCTCACCAGTGCCCCTCAATGCAGCCTGATCAGTGCCCATCAATGCTGACTCATCAGTGCCACCTCATCAGTGCCCATCAATGCAACCTCACCAGTGTCCATAAATGCAGTCTCACCAGTGCCCATCCAATGCAGCCTGATCACTGGGGCAGGGTAGATGGGGTGTGGGGGTCAGCTGGGGGTGTCAGGGTCTCTTACTTGGCAGCTCAGGTTGCACGCCATGGCCAGCGCAAGCCAGCACCCAGCCCCACAGCCCGAGCCAGTCACGGGCACCCTGGTCTCTGAGGGTGGTAGTTTCCTCTGCGCTGCTTGGGAGCTTGAGTGTGGACTACAACTCCTGGAATGCAACAGTGGCCGACCGCCGTAGCTGTAAAAATAGCAGCAGGCGCCAGCCATTTTCAACGTAAGTTAGGGCGGCCTGGGGGGCAATTGCCACTCTGCCCCCCAGCCCAGCCCTCCCCTGGTGTGTCCTACACACAGAAGGTGTCTACAGTATGCGACAGTAGAGCAGGTATTTCGCACATCTAGAAACATGGAATACATGCAACAACCATCAAGCAGTGAAGCAGCGTTTTTTCACAAAGGACACCAGTAAAGCAAGCATATTATTTCTTACGTATAGTCTTCCTTGAATGTAGAAGTGATCCTGTGGTGCCAGGACCACTTTAAAGGGTAACTAGTCCAGCTTTCAAAAACTGGGAACAGGCAGACGCTCTATTGCAATATCTCGTCTGCAATAAAAGAAACCTACCTGCCTGCTTGCAGTCTTTCTTAGAATTCCACCACAGAGCGTGTCTGCTGGGACGACTGCACTCCTGTGCATGCGCAGGAGTGATGTAATTTCATGTTGGCCAATGAAGATGGCTGCAGCTCGGCATCCAGAAGAAGCCAACAAGGGACATCAGACCATTGAAGGATAGGTAAGCTTTAGAGTGTTTAGCTTTACTTTAAATGTGTCATGCTTCAGGGGGCCTGCTGTACCAAAAGCATATAGTAGAAAGAATGCAGACACCTTACACACACCTTACAACAATCTTATGTGTAAAACAAAAAGAAATTTGCCTAACACCTCAATCACCCCAGTTTGTAGCGGATACATACATACAGAAAGTGTTTTGTACACCTATCTCCATTTTTTCATGGTCTATTTTTAACAGGTTTCAGCACTTTTGTGGTATTATCCTACCATTGGCAACAGCTTCCTGAAAACAGTTCTAGGCCTGTGTGTTGTGCAGGTGTCAGTGCTACAACTTATATAATATATTAAAATAATGTCAGTGTGAATCCTTTGCTCTCCTTTAATTGCCATTTCAAACGGCATCCAATTATTTTTATATAAACTTATATGGTGAGTCATTACAATTTGCTGCAATAAGTCATCAACCCTTTTTAATGTGACTAATCACATTTATTCACATTTAGCTAAAGCAACATTTCAGTCTAAGTTGAAAAGAGGACAATGACTTACAGTGCATATCGGGAGCACAGCTATTTATTTAGTACTGCAGTTTTCATCTAGACATTGTTTTAATACACTATCCACCCCACTTTCTTTTGTTTGTAATCTGGTGATTCTGCAACACATTTGTTGTGGATGCTGCAACACACTCTTTACTTCTCCCACACACAGAAAGCTTCGTAGAAAAAAGTCAAATGTTTTTCACTGCCACCAATCAGATTAAAGAGGCTGTAACCCTAGAGAAAAACAAAAATATCCTGTTCCTTAAAGCATGTTAAACCGCATAGTGCTTGTGCAGTGTCATTGGTCACTTTCTATGTAGTAATATACCTGGTTGATGTTGCCTGTTATGTCCCCCTTAGCTTGCTGACCACTGTAATCGTGGCTGCTGATCCATGATACTGTGGTCAGTTTACTTGCCTCTGTCATCCCGCTGCTCACCCCCTGTCCCCCTGCCTGTCATATCAGGAGTCTGTGAGCTGTCTCCAATGCCCCCCCCCCCCCCCCCCCGCCGCTATTTAGCCTGGACGTAAAGTTAGCAATTTCAATTCCTGACAGCCCCTCACAGTGTTTTTTTTTTTTAATTCTGCAGGCAAATACCTTTTTTTCACATCATGAATGTACGGTCACATGACCGCCCTGCTGACGTCAGAGGGAAAACACAGCCCCTCCCAGTGTAGTCCTTAGATTGGGGAAGGAGATCGGTGGGTGGTCGCGTGACCACACAATGGCAATTTGAAAAAAGGTATTTAGTTGCAGAATTAAAAAAACACAAAAACACACACACTGTGTAGTACATCTTGTTATTACAGAGGGGCTGGCAGCAATAACTGACTTTACAATCACTTTAGGAAAAAGGAAACCCCCTTGCTTAGGACTTTAAAGACAACAGTGACACAAGTATAAAGTAAAAAAGCATTTATTATTACACATAAAATTTGATCATACAAGCATGTAATGATCAGTTAAGAACAAGACATAACAAAAAACCAAGAGAACAAAAATGTAACAAAAACGTAACAAAATTGCATAGCAAGCATAGAATTGTATCATAAATACTCTCGGATTATTGAAAATCTCCAAATCCCCAACGTTTTTCTGGTTCAAGCCCTTTGTCTTGATATATTTTATATTGAAATAAAAAAAGGGTAATATGACATGGATTATGGCAGCCATAAAATAAGAGGACAAAAAGTTGTTCGTGGGGAAACCTACCATAAGGTAAGCAAAAGCTGCTCTGAAGGAGTATACAGTACTATATAAACAGAAGAAGTTGATAAGATACTGCAGAGGATGGCGTCACTTGAAGCCTATTGACATTCAAACAAATGTCTTGTGGGGGGCCCTCCATTAACTAGTTTGCCAAGGTGGTATATGAAGTGTAGCGGAGGAGTTATGAAACTGCATATATAAAGACAAAGAAAACAGGAAAAAAGCAGGAAAAGGTAGGAAAGAAAAAGGAAGAAAGAAGAAAGAAAGAAGAGTAAGAGAAAAGGGGAGAGAGAAGAGAAGAGGAGAAAAAATGAGAGAAGGAGTAAGAAGCAGTCTTTCGAGACTGAGGCATTTCCCCATACTGAAACATTCGCATTTGGAGCGCATGATGCCACCCCCTCAATGTGAGGGGGCCGTGCTATGCGTTCCACACACCGCAATTCCACGGCAGCATTTACCGCACATATACGATCGCATCAATGAACTGCGCATGCGTGGCCGTGCCGTCGAACTGCGCATGAGGGTTTACCATTAACAACTTTTTGTCCTCTTCTTTTATGGCTGCCATAATCTATGTCCTATTGCTATGATACCCTTTTTTTAATTTTCTTTAGACAAACTATGATTACATATTCTCCTATCCTATCCAATTTCCCTGATGAAGGGCTTGAACCAGAAACACGTTGTTTACTGGAGATTTTCAATAATGGGAGAGTATTTTGATACAATTCTCTGCTTGCTATGCAATTTTGTTACGTTTTTGTTACGTTTTTGTTCTCTTGGTTTTTTGTTATGTCTTGTTTTTAACTGATCATTACATGCTTGTATGATCAAATTTTATGCGTAATAATAAATGCTTTTTTACTTTATACTTGTGTCACTGTTGCCTTTAAAATCCCAAGCAAGGGTGTTTCCTTTTCTCCTATACAACAGGGATGTGGCAAAAACCCACTAATCTCTGACATGGTGAAAACGTATCTATATATTTACAACCACTTTAAGTCCTACCTACCCTCTAACTTCCCACATAATCCGATTTGTTACCGGAGCAAACCATCAAAGTGAAAGGCCGGTAGCAGTGGGGGGTAGCAAACAAACTCCCCGCCAGGTCCGCACTCACTCCATCCACGGTCGTGGCTTCCCCGGCTTCTCCTCCCGGCTAATACAGTCTTAAGATCCCTCTCCTGTCCTGATTGGCCACGAGGAGAAGCCGGAAGACAATAGTGAATATTGATTCACTAATGTCACAAGCCCAACCTTTTTGATGCCACTTAGAGCCTCAGGCTCTAATCATGTGCTTCCAAAAAGAAGTCCGGCACCCCACATGTAAATTAGGGGGGCAGCACCCCTGCGCCCCTTAATGGACCGCTGGCCGGTAGGAATGTAGAGAATGAAAGAGAAAGAACAAGCTCTGATACAAGCAAAAAGTATTGGAGACTTGTCTGTTCAGAATGACCTGGGATTCAGTTTTAGTGGTGCCAATGAAAATTGCTGCAGGTAGGTGCACGTCTAGAAAGTGAATATTCTAACTTTAGCATGGTTGCAGTGTTTATTGGATACAATTGTGGTCTGGCAAAGCACCAGCACTTTCTGGCAGTAACAGACCTTGTCCACCTTCTCCCGCTGTTCACACATTCCTATTGTTCAGGAATTTAAACCCTTCTCCACTGTATTTGAAACTAAAGCCAACCTACAAAAAATCTTATCTGAAATTTTTATTTTTTTTCCTTCTAATTACAGATGCTGAATTTTCCATTATAGAGATCAGATCTAAAATGAAATATTTGTGTCCTTAGTATTGACAGACAGTACAATATACAGAGCTACAAAAACATGGCTGGAAAAAATGATATATTCATTAAATATAATGTAGCTAGGTTATGCTGTAATTAAATGAACTACAGTAAAAGACAGTGTTTACTGGGAACCCTTGATTTCTCACCTCTTGTAGGCACTATGGTTATGCAGCTTTACATTAAATGTAATTATACAAGTGAGAGGTCAATGGAGCAGAAAAAAACACAAGAGTACATTATTCCACCTTTCAGTCTTATGCTGCTAACGGTAAAGAAGCAATTTCTATGTATTAGCTTAAGGAAAATGATCTCCAAATCCAATCAGCTCTAGAGCTCCTTTTATGGGTGACAAGAATGTTGAAAATAGCTCTTGGCTTGCGTTAGTGAAGCAAGCTATTGTGGAAATTATGACAGAGCACAGGGTTTAATGGAATTATCAGGATAGGAGTAGTATAAAGAGATCAGAAAATGTTTCAAGAGACACATGGATAACCTTTAGCACACAATTAATGTGCCACAGAATATATACCGTTTTACTCTATTATACTCTTGAATACTATTACCCCATAACCTTTATAATCGGTTAAACATCCAGCTTAATTTATTTTAGCCTGACTTTACAGTAGAAATGTTGTTCATTTTATTCTGTATTCATTAGCCTATATGTATTTAACCCTTTCGCTGCCAGGGCTGTTCTTGAGGGTTTGCATTTATGTTAACTGCTTGCCGACCAGGCGCCGCAGTTACACTGCAGCAGGTTGGCTCGGCTGCGCGAATTGCCGTAGCTGTACGTTGGCTCGTACACGGCGATCTGTGGGTGCACGTGCGCCGATTAGCCAGCGGGGGTGCCAATCTGCCAGTCTGGCAGATTAGATGTCCGCCGGCCACCCGTGATCGTTCCCCGCAGTGACAGAACGGGGATCTGCCATATTAAACAAGGCAGATCTCCGTTTTGACAGGGGATCACACAGAGAGTCTGTCTTACTGCGATGCAGGAAGACGGATCTGTGTGTTGTCCCAGGCAACCCATCCCCCCACACAGTTAGAAACACACTGAGGGAACACAGTTAACCCCTTGATCGCCCCTGATGTTAACCCCTTCCCTGCCAGTGCCATTAGTACAATGGCAGTGCATATTTTTAGCATTGATCTGTAATAATGTCACTGGTTCCCAAAATGTGTCAAAAATATCAGTTAGGTGTCCGATCTGTCTGCCGCAATGTCGCAAAAAAAACGCTGATCACCGACATTACTAGTAAAAAAAAATAATAATAAAAATTACATAAATCTATCCCCTATTTTGTAGACGTTATAACTTTTACGCAAACCAAATAATAAACGCTTTTTGGGATTTTTTTTACCAACAATATGTAGCAGAATACCAATTGGCCTAAATTGATGAAGAAATTAGATTTTAAAAAAATGTTTTTTATTGGGTGTGTTTTTTTATAGCAGAAAAAACAAGCATTGTTTATTTTCAAAATTCTCTGTATTTTTTGGTTTATAACGTAAAAAATTAAAACCGCAGACGTGATCAAATACCACCAAAAGAAAGCTCTATTTGTGGGGAAAAAAAGGACATCAATTTTATCTGGGTACAGTGTTGCACGACCGTGCAATTGTCAGCTAAAGTAATGCAGTGCCATATCGCAATAAATGGCCTGGTCATTAAGGGGGCAAATCTGTCCATGGCTGAAGTGGTTAAAAGAAAATGGTAATTTTCAACCTGAAAATTAGTTAACACCCCCAACAGATTATAAGGTTTTAAGTAAATAACCTGTACAGAGAATTTCGCGTAGGCAACTACTGCTGACCTCTTTTTCTGAATATGCAAATTCCTTGGCTGATTCAATGACCGCAATACTTTTTAAATCTGAGGGTTTATTGATAGGTAAATAAGTGGTATGGATACATGATGTAAGTTGAAAAATCTTAGGGACCATATTTCAGAATTGATGCTGTATAAATTGTAACCTGAGGTTATGTTATATTATCATAGGATATCACCTCCATATATCTATCTATCTCTTGATGAAGTGGACACATGCTTGACGAAACGTGTTGAGACCGCACAGATCCTGCTTCTATATGTTTTTGTTGTAGCAGACACAAGAATTATTTTTTTACCTAGGTTTGATAAATGCCATAAATGTGTAAAGTTATTTAACTGATGATACAAAATTGGGTGGCCAGGATCTTTTTGGAGGCAATTCGTTATTTGAACTTTAATACTACTTTATCATTGATATTTTAAAGTATGACGCTTGTCAAGATATAAAATAGACATTACAATTTTTAACAGTATATATGGGTTTCTACAATAGGAGTACCATAAAAAGTCCCTTTTCTTGTTATGTATAAACAAATTTGGGATGTGGGTACTGGGATCTACACCTTGTTCACTATTTTGTCATGCTTTCAAACCCCTAACCCAAAATAGGTATGCAGATAAGGAGCTCTGACTTTACTTGTTACTTAGTTGGGTTAATAACACAATAGGGCCTCATGCACATGGGCAGTTGTGTCTATTTGCATCAAATCCCAGATATTTTGGGTGCCTTTGAGGCACATGTGCAGTGTCCAGCCCTGCTGCCAGCAGCCTGTCGAAAGCCAGCAGCATTACAACCCTAAATGCAAGTACCACTCAGTACAGCATCCAGCGACCAAGTATTTCAGCCTGTTATGGCCCTGCTGGCACCCTACCACCCGACATCCTTGGATCTGGAAATTGAAGGCGTCAAGCTTAAAATTCTTGCCTGAACAGTGACTGCAACCAATTAGAGTAATGCACACAGTGTCGAGGTCAAGTGTAAATAAGTGGGTACAGTAATCAACAACGACAAGCAATGCTTTTCTTATATTATACTTGAATATGTGCTCAGTAACACATTTTCCCAGCTACCAGGGCAGAGTGAATTTAGCAGTGTACACAATCTCTACAGCTTGCTTCATAACACAGCCTAGAAGTAGTGGTGGATAACTTACTGGAGATACACGCATAGGCTACACGCATACACCCACTTCAAATTATTCTCTGCAGCTATTACCTTTTGTACCACCCCCTCCCTTTAGAATTTAAGCTCTAAGAGCAGGGCCCTCCTGTACCTTTTGTATTGAACTGTACTGTTGTTCCCCGCTATACATTGTAAAGTGCTGCGTAAAATGTTGGCGCTATATAAATCGTGTATAATAATAATAGGCTGAGCAAGCCAATACACACCCACACTATACATTAGCTCAAGTCCAGAGATCTGTAGACACAGCATTTCTCCTAGTGCTTTGTTATCAGCTGAAATCTGAAGACAAGGCAACTTTAATACAAGCAGATTCTACAGCAGTACAAGGAGCAAGTGCAAAGTACACTAGACCAAATCAACCAATCAGATTCCAGTGTACTGCACTGTGGTATCAGTAAAAATTGTGATTAGTTGCTTTTGGTTACTGCACTTCCCTTAGCCATTTATCACACACCTTCATCATCTTGCAGGCACAGCATGACTGGCATCTAGCGTAACAGCCCCCTCTGACCCTGAGCATGTACAGTGATTGCCTACCACTCTAATGGAGACAACAGGGCAAATGGTTTCAAGGGGTGTGGTGAGCCAGTTTCTGGAGCGGAGGAAAGGGCACATATGACGGTCATACACAACAGTGTCTACTACAAGTCCATATTCCTTGTCACTCATGTGGCTCTTTTCTGACTGTTCACTTGTAAGCAGGTGTAGTTTATTTTCTCCACTGCAGGTACCGCTCATCTGCTGCGGCAATACAGGTGGAGGAGAAAATTGAGAGAAACCTAGTTCCTCTATGGTTTCCTTGGTCACAGGTAGGCAGCATCTGATTAGATGCTGACACCCCATGTGACTTTGGTGGCCATCTTGGGTCAGGCAGAATATATTTAAGACCCTGGCTCCTGGGTTTGGTGCGTAATTTGTAAGTGGCAGTTTAAGGACAGGATACCTGTTTGTCGGGGACAGGGCTTAACATCAGGGAAAGATTCAAGAGGAGAAGAGAAAGTGCAGGGATATACCATACTTCCTTGAGACCTCCCCATTTGGGTATAAACCAGCCAGGCCATATCCCACTCCTCAAGACAGATGCTGTCGGTTTCCCTGAGACTTCCATTGTCTGATGCTGTTACATCTTGTGAGTGTTCCCGATTGCCGATCTGACGGGTCTGCTGTGTATTGCTGGACTTTTGCTATATCACATTCTCTGCTCGCCACACATGCTGCACCTACCCACTGTCTAACTACCATTCCTATAGGCGTCCAGTGCTGACACACAATATTTACAAACATTGCCTGAAAAAGCTGAAAAAGCTACTAATAAACCAACTTGACTGAACAGCTGGCATTTCTGATGGATTACAGAAAGTGCTCAAGCATGCACACAATTCATGGAGACACTTTTTTTTTATCGGGAACACAATCTGGGGCACTTTTTATTTGGGGGACAGCCTTCTGAAACTGAACACATCTGGTCACCCTACCCTAAAGAAACTCTGTCCCTGTAACAAAACAAAAAGCTGCTGACAGATATTAAGTGAAAGAATTCTGAGATGCCTGCAGCAGCTCTCAGTATTTCCTGCTTCCCTCATATGCTGAGTGATAGGCAAAACTCAGGTACTTCCTCATAGTAGTAATGAAAGTTGTGTGTCCATTCCTGTCTCCACCACATTGGCCAACGAGCAGTGAAACAGTCATAAAGAAAAGCCGGTTTTACCAAAAAGTGGCTTTTTGGTACACTGTTTTCCTTGGTATTTAATTACATATTCACATTAGAGATATATTTTTTTACACTATTTCACCAACTAATTTATTTATTTTTGACACATTCCCCATAAGACACCATGCACGTTATGTGCACACATATTACACTGGATCATGCTATGACCACTCTGCTGCCGTTTGGGTGCTGTCCTCGGTCCTCGAAGGGTTTCCTGTCTCAATCCCGGGGGAGATTCCATACGCGATATCCCCACTCTCCTGTGCAGACACCAAACCTAGCCTTGAGGCTGTGCAGTAAGTATTTTATCTGTCCCTATCTTGTTAGGATACCATTTTTTGTAATCCCCCCCTTTTTGTAGAGGGAATCACTAACTACAAACTTCTATTTTTCCCTCTAGTATATTACATCATTACACTCCTGATGAATGGCTGTAATGCCAAGAAACGCACCGAGTGCCACTATATGCCAAGAGATACAGGGTCTTACTATTTATATCAATTGATTTATCCTATTATGTACATTTATCATATCCATTTATCAATTGTATTGCATGCTATGAACAGCATATCTTAGTGTAAGTCTTGTGACTACATATTTATTTGATACAATGTCTTTCTCAAGACCAGTGGCATCACAAAAAATGTTTTTTTAATACTGGCCCTTTAAAAAGGTCCTTAAGTGCACTGTGTTCAGAAGGCGGACACAGTGCGACGCCGGACACAGTACACTTATGGGAAACGCCACGTCTATGCAATCACAAGATTGCAGACGTGGCGCTTCATTTGCGGGCGGGGTCTGGCGCCCCCCCATCCTAAAACTTCACCAGCCGCCACTGCTCAAGATTTGTTATGAATTTTAGATTGTAAAACTAAATCATGTACTGTAATTTGATTTATGTATTGATCTTGTTCTTATTTGACATGGCGGGCCTCATTTAAAGTCCCAATTAGCTCTTTTCCTATTTTGTTTGCTTAAACTTTTTGGTCTTTTGTTCTTCAACGACTCTTTTCTTCTGTACACCATTGACAATATCTTTGTTGATGTTTGATCTGTTTGATCTGGTGATGATAGCATTGAATATATATATATATATATATATATATATATATATATATATAGTCCATTATGGCTTTAAGTATTTTTTTCTGTAACATTAAAGGTTTAAACTCTATCCATAATAGATGGTTAGCTTTGAAGGAATTCAAATCATCTAAAGCAGATGTGATTATGGTTCATTTTCAAGCAGGAGGGATCCTTTAAGTTTGCCTCTAAACTATTTCCCACCACCTTTGTTGCTTCCGACCCTTCTAGAAAAGCTGGTGTAGCAATTTTGATAAACCTTACATGTCCATTGTGGATTGAATCATCCTTCCTGGACCATCATGGCCGTTTTATTCTCCTGAACTGTGCTTACATGACCACAGCTTTCACCTTGGTTAATATCTATGCACCTAACTCAGGGTAGATAGGGTTTCTTACAGAGGTATTTGAGAAAATGCACAACTTTTTACAATCCTTTATGATCATAGGTGGTGATTTTAACATGTGTCCCCAACTAAAGATAGACGCACTTTTCAGCCCACACTCAAAGATTGTACACATCTTTTAGCAAATTTATTAGTTCCCATAACCTTTTTGACTCCTGGCGGGTCAAACATCCCACTCATTAGCAATTTATTTTTTCTTAGTTTTATTCTCCCTCACATAAACTCTACATAGACCACTTCTTTGTGTCTTCCCCCTTATTACACATTTGGTATCCTCTGAAAATGATCCCATAACATGGTCATACCATGCACCCATACTTCTGGATCTCACCTTGTCTGCTCCGACTAAGAAAACATGGCATTGGCGTCTCAATGAATGCCTTCTGCGGATTCCTAAAATCAAAATCAAGGACCGACTCCTACAAAAGATGTCAGGGTTTTTTCAATTCAATGATGGCACAGTGTTGGAGACCTCCACTCTATGGGAAGCCCATAAGGCTTTTTTAAAATGGGAGTCCACTCTTCAGAAAATGCTGTTACTTGACCAATTACGCACTGCAGAGAGGCACTTGCTCCTCTTCCCTACGGTGGAACGTCTGTGCGTTATTGTTTCTTTACGTAACCAAATTAAGTCTTTAGCTATGAGTAAGATCTCAAAGTCAATGCTATGGACCAGACAAAAATTTTATGAATATGCCAACAAACCCCATAGAATGCTTGGGCAAAGGCTTAACCACATGCCGACCGGCTCCTGTATATATACGTCGGCAGAATGGCACGGCTGGGCAAAGTAACGTACCGGTACGTTACTTTGAATTTCCTGCCGCGCACGCGTGCCTGCCGCAAGCTTCGTGATCATGTCCGAGGGACCTGCGGACTCGATGTCAGCGGGGATGCCCGCAAACGTGTCACGGAGCTGAACAACGGGGAGATGCCGATGTAAACACAGCATCACCCCGTTCTGCCTAGTGCAGGGTTCTCCCTCTGATCGGGAGCAGCGATCAGTGTCATATCACTGCTAGCCCATCCCCCAGACAGTTAGAATCATTCCCCAGGACACACTTAACCCCTCCCATGCCCCTAGTGGTTAACCCCTTCACTGCCAGTGACATTTTTACAGTAATCCATGCAATTTTATAGCATTGATCGCTGTAGTAATGCCAATGGTCCCAAAAATGTGTCAAAATTGTCCGATGTGTCCGCCATAATGTCGCAGTCACGATAAAAATCACTGATCACCGCCATTACTAAAAAAAAAAATTTAATAAAAAAAAAATTATAAAAAATGCCATAAAACTATCCCCTATTTTGTAGACGCTATAACTTTTGCGCAAACCAATCAATAAACGCTTATTGCGATTTTTTTTACCAAAAATATGTCGAAGAATACGTATCGGCCTAAACTGAGGAAAAAATATTTTTTTTTATATATTTTTTGGGGATATTTATTATAGCAAAAAGTAAAAAATAATGTGTTTTTTTCAAAATTGTTGCTCTTTTTTTGTTTATAGCGCAAAAAATAAAAACCACAGAGGTGATTAAATACCACCAAAAGAAAGGTCTATTTGTGGGGAAAAAAGGATGTCAATTTTGTTTGGGAGCCATGTCGTACGACCGTGCAATTGTCAGTTAAAGCGACGCAGTGCCGAATCGCAAAAAGTGCTCTGGTCTTTGGCCAGCAAAATGGGCCGGGGCTTAAGTGGCCCTTTTCTCACCATACCTGATTTCCTCCTCCAATCTGATGGCATTCCAACCTATTGCCCTCGTACTATGTTCAAGGTTTTTGGGGAGTTTTACCATAAGCTATACAATTGTCTGACTGCGGACCCACATTCCCAGTTTACGCTGAGAGAGTTGGACCAAATTATCCTCCGCAAATCGCTCTATGCTTAATATGCCTGATACGGCTGAAGAACTGGCAGAGGTCATTCGTCACCTGCCTTCACATAAGTCCCCGGGCCCTGATGGTTTACCTTATTACTTTTATTATAAAACCTCCCAACTATAGCTCCCCATTTGTTAATTTTTTTTCACTTCCCTGATGAAGGTTACTATTCCCCATCCCCAATTTCTCCATGCCCATATTACAGTCACCCCTGAAACCCAGGCAAAGATCTATCCATCCCTGATAATAACCGCCCCATTGCATTATTAAATTTGGATTATAAAATTTTTACAAAAATTCTTGCAAACAGACTTTCATTACTACTCCCTACTAGACATGCAGGTGATAACACCCGACAAACTATTGATCTCATAGACCTTCTAACTAAAACTAAATGCTCTGCCTTGGTTCTAAGCCTAGATGCCCAAAAGGCTTTTGACCGCCTGAATTGGTCTTTTATGTTTGTTACTTTGTCTCACTATGGTTTTTCTGGTCTATTTATCCACGCTCTACGAGCATTATATTCCATACTCTCTTCCCAGGTACAACTTGCCTCCCATCTGTTGCGGCCATTCCCCCTGAGCAATGGCACTAGGCAGGGCTGCCCCCTCTCACCCTTGTTCTTCATTCTCAGCTTGGAGCCCCTGTCTCCTGCTATTCGCTCTCATCCTGACATTCGAGGAGTGTGATTGCGACAGAGGGAGTATAAGCTAGCCCTTTTTTGCCGATGATGTATTGTTAACATTATCTCATCCACTTACTTCTCTCCCTTCATTACATAAGATTTTAAGCTCCTTTGGTGCCTTATCAGACTTTAACCACTTCAGCCCCAGAAGATTTGGCTGCTCAATGACCAGAGCATTTTTTGTGATACTACACTGCGACCCTTTACTTGACAATCGCACGGTCGTGCGATGCTGTACCCAAACAAAATTGCATTTTTTATTTGTTTGTGTTATAAACAAAAAAAGAGCAAAATTTGGAAAAAAAAAACACAATATTTTGTACTTTTTTCTATAATAAATATCCCCAATTTTTTTTTTAAAAAGCAAATTTGTTTCTCAGTTTTGGCCGATATGTATTCTTCTACAGATTTTTAATAATAAAAATTGCATTAAGCTTATATTGATTGGTTTGCGCAAAAGTTATAGCGTCTACAAAATAGGGGATAAATTCATGACATTTTTATTATTATTATTTTTTTTACTAGTAATGGCGGCAATCTGCAATTTTTATTGTGACTGCGACATTATGGAGGACACATCGGACACTTTTGACACATTTTTGGGACGATTGACAATTATACAGCGATCAGTGCTATAAAAATGCACTGATTACTGTATAAATGTCACTGGCAGGGAAGAGGTTAACACTAGGGTGATCAAGGGGTTAACTGTGTTCCCTGTCTGTGTGTTCTAACTGTAGAGGGAGGTGACTGACTAGAGGGGATGACAGATTGTGGTTTCTAACTATTAGGAACTAACGATCTGTCTCTCCTCACAGAACAGAACAGGGATTTGTGTGTTTACACACACACGTCCCTGTTCTGCCTCTCGTGCCCGTGATCGCTCGTGGCTGGCGGTCATCGTGACCGTCGGCCACGAGCATCGGCACCCCTGAAGTGCGGCAGCGCGCGTGCGCCTGCTATCCTGCTTAAAGGAGCTGACGTATAGCTACGACCGCTTGTGTGAATGTGCTGACCTGCCGCAGTATAATGATGGCGGCTGGTCTGCAAGCGGTTAAGATTAACCACACGAAAACTGAGGCCCTCCCCATAAACATTTCTCTGCCTCTCCTTAATACTTTCCAGCAAAGCTTCAGGTATCATTGGTGCTCCCATGCGCTTAAATACTGACCCTCCAGTCATGTCAGAAGTTTGTCTTTCTATGATTTTCTTCAATTGATTCATATGTTTTTCTTTACCCATGTATTTTACGTATACTCTGTTCTTCGTATGTCTGAAAATACCAATAAATATATAATTAAAAAAAAGTGCACCCCACATGCCATATATTTGTACCTCCAGTCAAAAGGATTCACCTGCTTGACAAAATAAAAAAAAAGACCATGTGCAAAAACACCTTAATGACACCACCTACTAAGTGCAACCCTGCTGCCTGGGTTTCATTGAAAGGGCTGGACAAGGTATATTGTCTCCACTGTAATCCGTGATTGTCTACACTATTCCATCTTCTCTGCCACTGCTAGCATTTTTTACACTTATTGTTAAGAGGTATTTTGTTCATATCTCATTTGCCTTTTCAACTTTTCCTGGTTTAAGGTATGCTAAAGCTTATAAGATTAAACACATTTGCATGAATTAGTTCCTTCCTCATTCCTTTATACTTTATTTGCTGTACTCAAAAGTGCACATGTTCCCTGTTAACCATTGATGTATAATTTATTGCATGCAGTCTGCATGTTCTCCCTGTGTCTGCGTTGGTTTCCAATCGGGTACTCCGGTTTCCTCCCACACTCCAAAGACATGCTGGTAAATTAATTGGCTCCTATCTAAATTGGCCCTAGTATTTGTATTAATATGATTTGAGACCTTAGATTGTAAGCTATTTGAGGGCAGGAACTGATGTAAATGTACAATGTATATGTAAAGCATGCATGTATTGATGGCGCTATATAAGTAACTGTAATATATAAATTAATTAATTAATTTTTAATGCTTGAGGCAGTAGGATAACTACCAACAGTTCAGTGAATATATTGACTTTTTTAATTTCCCTGGAGTCCTTATTTAAATGGATATATTATATGTGACCCTCGTGTTACAATGTCCCTGCTTGTATGGTCAATTTGCAGGCCCCAACATTCTCACATGGGTGGGACAATGATATCCTCTACCCTGGTAAGCCTTGATACTATCTGACACCAGTTTACACGTGGTGGACTTTCGCACAAGGAGTATAACTTGCTGAAGCAAAGTGAGTCCTATCAACAGATACATAATGGACAGGCGACGGCGTCTCTTTAACCACTTCAGCCCCGGACCAATTGGCAGCCAAAGGACCAGGCCCCTTTTTGCGATTCGGCACTGCGTCGCTTTAACTGACAATTGCGCGGTCGTGCGACATGGCTCCAAAACAAAATTGCCGTCCTTTTTTTCCCACAAATAGAGCTTTCTTTTGGTGGTATTTGATCACCCCTGCGGTTTTTATTTTTTGCGCTATAAACAAAAATAGAGCGACAATTTTGAAAACAATGCAATATTTTTTGCTTTTTGCTATAATAAATATCCCCAAAAAATATATAAAAAAAACATATTTTTTTCCTCAGTTTAGGCCGATACGCATTCTTCTACATATTTTTGGTAAAAAAAAACGCAATTAGCGATTATTGATTGGTTTGCGCAAAAGTTATAGCGTTTACAAATTAGGGGATAGTTTTATAGCATTTTTATTAATATTTTTTTTTTACTAGTAATGGCGGCGATCATCGATTTTTATTGTGACTGCGACATTATGGCGGACACATCGGACATTTTTGACACATTTTTGGGACCATTGTCATTTATACAGCAATCAATGCTATTTAAATGCATTGATTCCTGTATAAATGACAGTTGTAGTGAAAGAGTTAACCACTAGGGGGAGGGAGGGGTTATGGGCTGTGACGTTGTGTGTTTTTTTTTTACATTAGGGGGCGGGGCTGACGTCTGACGTCATTGATCGGCTTTCCCGATGACCGGGAACAGCCAATCAATGACAGGCAGAGTAGGAAGAGGTTTGTTTACACATACCTCTCCCCGTTCTTCAGCTCCGTGACCCGATCGCGGGACACCAGCGGTGATCGGGTCCGCTGGTCCCGCGACCAGGGTCACGGAGCTTCCGACCGGGTCGCGAGCGCGCCGCTTATGGGCAGGCATTTAAAGGATCACGTACAGGTATGTGATTTTGCCTGCCTGTGCCATTTTGCCGCAGTATATCTACGTTAGGCGGTCGGGAAGCGGTTAAGCACTAGTTTGCATAGTCCCTAGGTGTCTCTTGGCTTGATCCCTGTGTTAGTATCCTATTATACTTTGTCGTTAAACTTTTTTGGGGCATTTAAAAGCACTCAACAATATTTATTTCTATTTTTGCGGTATTTATATAGCATTGACAATTTATACATTATAAATTCACATCAGTCCCTGCCCTCAAGGAACTATTGAATCGAGGTCCCTAACTCACATTCATACATACACATACAAGGAAAAATTTAGACAGGAGCAAATTAGCCTACCAGCATGTCTTTGGAGTGTGGGAGGAAACCAAAGTACCAGAGGTTGGGATTCAAATTGATGACTTAAGTACTAGCAGGCAGAGGTACTATCAACTAAGTCCCTGTGTTGCACGGCAATCAAAAGTTAATTATTATGCCTGTATTTCTTTAAAAACAGTTCACATATTTAAAGGATAATTTCACCTATATTTAGGGTGTAACATGTAACATGCTCCTATATACTCACTTCCTGCTACCATCGCTCCCTACTCTGTGACAAAGCACAAGGGATCTTCTCCCTGCACCGGTAACAATTTGAAAACAGAGCGGCTGTGCGGGTCTCCACCCACACAGCTGCATTATTCATTCACAATTTCTTATTCATTCTTTTGAATGAATAGACTACATTAACCTCTTGACGTCCACGCTATAGCCGAATGGCGGCTGAATTTCCGGGAGGCTGTCATATGACGGCCTCCCCTGTGCATGTGGCCTGTGCGCGCTGTGATCACTGAGTCACTGAGACTCGGGTGATCACTGATCCGAGTAAGGGGCTGGTCCCAGCCCCTTACCATGTGTTCAGCTGTCAGCCAATGACAGCTAATCACATGATCAAAACAAAAGCTCGGTGATCTTTTTTTTTGCTCCTCACGCTGACAGCGGAGGAGAAAAAAAACAAGCCGATCACTGGCTCATCTGCAAGGGACATCGGTCCCGAAGAGGAACAGGCAATTATGCCTCATCGATGCCACCTGACATTGCCTACAGTGCCCACAAGTGCCACCTATCAATGCCCACAACTGCCTCCTATCAATGCCCACCAGTGGTGCCAATCAGTGCCACCTAGCAGTGCTGCCTATCAGTGTAACCGATCAGTGTCCAACAGTGCCCATCACTGCCACGTATCAGTGCCCATCACTGCCCCCTTATGGTGCCCATCAGTGCCGCCTCATCAGTGTACATCAATGACGGAGAAAAAATCACCTGTTTTAAAATTTTATAATAAAATAAATAAATAAAAAATGATTTTTTGTTTTTTAAATTCTGTCTTTTTACATTTTTTTAACAAAAAATAAAAACCGCAGAGGTGATTGAATACCACCAAAATTATACAATTTAATTTGAGTACAGTGTAGTATGACAGCGCAATTGTCATTCAAAGTGCATCAGCGCTGAAAGCTGAAAATTGGTCTGGATAGGAGGGGGGTTTAAGTGCCCAATAAGCAAGTAGTTAATGGCTTGTAGTTCTCAATGAACTGTGAAGACACTGGTGAGGGCTCTCGTAGTTTATTGATTCTTCCTGCCATTCGGAAACTGCCTGCCCGTATTGGATTTACGGACAGGCAGTGTACAGGTGGTCCGTAGGATCTAGGCATTGCACCAACAATCTGCTGATCACAGATGCAATGTTTCAAAGGGTCTAATTTAAAAAAACAATACATGCACATTTTTTTACCTGCAAATACATGTGCATGTATTATTTTTATTTTAAATGATGAACTTATCCTTTAAATATATGTAAAGGGAACAATGTTAAAATGATTGTTGTGCGTTCCTGCACTTCTGAAAACACGCTAAAAAAATTGGGAAACAGTGTATCGGAAAAGTTAAACTGCACCTGAGAAAATTAAAAAAGACTTTGACTTGTTGATCCAACACACACACACTCACATAGTATGTCATTTTATTTTATTAGAATTTTCAGGTATAATCTGTAAACCTATTAGAATAATTTTTCTACTGGTAGTACAATTCTAATAAACCTCCTTTTAATAATGATTTTCCTGCCATAAACTGTCACTTTTCCTTGCATCCATCCAATGAAACCCTTGCACTGCGGTTACGTATGCTGCGTGTCACTACAGGGTATTTGATTAGCCACGCACAGCTATTTAGTTATTTCATTGTCGGTTTATTGTTGAGAGAGTACACATACAGGAAGCACTTGTTGTAAAGAGCTTCCTTAAAGAACGTGACTGCATGACAAATACAATTACTTTCTAATAATATATGGAGTCTCTTAAACATTGCAGCACTCTTTGTTTACTGTCCAATGTACATACCAACATTTGCTACTATACAATATTGTTTACCATAAAAGTAAATTCAAGTAGAGAAATCAAGTGGTAATCAGAAACCTACATGACATTAATGTTCTGTACAATTTACTCCCTTCATGACTTCTGATCTGCCTCTTGAATAATCTAGACACGGATACACATGGGAGCTGAGCCTAAATATTCACAGGTATTTCAGATTTTCTTAGACTTGTAAGCTATACAGAGAAGAGATCAAAATTAGGTGTATGCCACTGACGTCAATTGAATGGAATAAATTAAGTGGAGCTAAAGGCAAAACTTTTTTTAATCTTGAGGGATTCTAACCCTTCTATTTCTTTTTGCCATCTGTGTCTCCCCTTGCTTCCTGTCCCATAGCCAAAAGAGAAAGATATGCCCCGTACGCACGGTTAGATTTTCCGACGGAAAATGTTCGACGGGAGCTTTTTGTCGAAAATTCCGACCGTGTAGCCTTCATCAGACATTTTCCATCTGAATTTCCGTCACACAAAATTTGAGATCTGGATCTGAAATTCCGGTCGTGTGTACACAATTCCGATGCACAAAGTTCAAGCAGAAGAGCCGCACTGGCTATTGAACTTAATTTTTCTCGGCTCGTCGTACGTGTTGTACGTCCCCGCGTTCTTGAGGTTCGCAATTTCCGACCAACTTTGTGTGACCGTGTGTATGCAAGACAATTTTGAGCCAACATCCGTCTGAAAAAATCCTGTTTTGTAGACACTATAACTATTGCGCAAACCAATCAATATACGCTTATTGGGATTTTTTTACCAAAAATATGTAGCAGAATACGCAAAAAAAAAAAAACGCAGAGGTGGTCAAATACCACCAAGAGAAAGCTCTATTTGTGGGAAAAAAAGGACAACAATTTTATTTGGGTACAACTTTGGACAACTGTGCAATTGTCAGTTAAAGTAACGCAGTGCCGTATCGCAAAAAATTGCCTGGTCATTAAGGGGTTAAACCTTCCGGGGCTGAAGTGGTGCACACGGTGAAGTGCTCATCTCTAAGTCAGGGAACTGCCTTAATGTTAGATTCTTCACATGACCGGTGTCACTGCCTGGTCCCGGGCATCAATGAGAGCGCCTTGCCCACATGCGGGATCTAATTAGATGTCTCAAGAAATTAGATGTCATGCAGGATCAAATGAAATGTTCCAACACCTGATATGCCCTGATATGCCCATTTGTGTTCCAAGTCGATGCCAAACCAGATAATGAAGGAAGGATAAGGATGATAGCTGCGTCATGTACTTCTTCAAAAACAAGTCAGCAGTGCCATTTTTTTACCATTTACAGGACAACTACAGCCAAAGCTTGTTTTGCTGTACTTCTCCTGTGGATCACAGGAGTGCAGTTCGTTCTGCACTCCTGTGACCCTTTTTCAGCTGAAGCCGCTGTCGGCTGATGTCACAGAGCTGGTCCAGGCTGGGGCAAAATCAGAACAATATGGTTGGGATCCGCCTTGGAACAAGCAGCTGAGAGCCTGAGCCATCCATTCCTGCCCCCTCCACAGCCCAGCGCTCCAGTGAGAACGCGAGGGGCTGGCAGAGCAGAGAGCAAAGGCGATCAGCGGTCTTTGGTCGCTCGGTTCTTAGACTTAGAGCCAACTGGGGGACAGATGCAGCATCAGACAAATGCTGCATCCACCTAAATAAGTGTGATTCTTGGGAAAAAAATATGCCATACTTCTCTTTTAAATCTGTTGTTAAAATATTAAATAATTATGATGGATTATGTGATTTGGTGCCAATACTTGTCTGTAGGTTTATCTATTAAAGGACTCATAGAATTATAACAATATATGTTTTCTGGATGTCCATAACTTCTAAAGAACTCAAAACTGTAAATAACTATCCTGTTTATATCACTAAATGCTTTTAAAGCAAGCTTCTCTTTCTTTTCTGGTATTTACAGAAATGTCTGCCAAATATAAACCATTCATCTTAACAACACTGCATAATCTGTGAACAAAAACTCTGAAGTCTGCCCTTTATGTGACACTACTCTCTGCATACAACAACAACAACATTAGCAGCATAGCATTTTATCTGGGTTACAAGTAGCAATCTAAGTAGAAGGGGACTTTTTTTATTATTAATTTTTAAAAATATTTATATGACCATCAAAAGGTTTGGGAATCACAAGGCAGTACACGTTTAAGGTAACCAAAAAAAACACATCACAAATGAATCTGTACCTGCATACATTTGCACACTGCCATGCCAAGGCACATCTGTAAACTGTGCTGCATATATACTATGCAGTATGTAAGGTTCCCCTAGAAATTAATACTAGGGATGAGCCGAACACCCCCGGGTTCGGTTCGAACCAGAACCTTCGAACGGACCGAAAGTTCGCGCGAATTTTCGAACCCTATACGTTATAATGGACGCGAACGTTCGAAATCAAAAGTGCTAATTACAACGGCCAATATGCATGTTAATGTCATAAAACAGGTTTGGGGACCCGGGTCCTGCCCCAGGGGACATATATCAATGCAAAAAGAACTTTTAAAAACTAACGTTTTTTCGGGAGCAGTCATTTTAATGATGCATAAAGTGAAAAAAAAAAAGTGACATTTTCCTTTAAATATGGTACCTGGGGGGTGTCCAAAGTATGCCTGTGAAGTGGCATGTGTTTCCCGTGTTTAGAACTGTCCTTGCACAAAATGACATTTGTAAAGGAAAAAAAGAAGCCATTTAAAACCACTTGCGGCTTTAGGTTTGATCTTAAGTAGAATCTGAACAGGTACATTATGAAGTGTAGCTCCATCCCAAAAAAATCTATTTTTAAGCTTTTTGGAGAACATAGGGAGGGGTTATCACCCCTGTAACATTTGCTGTCTTTGCACATCTGTTCAGAACATGTCACCTCACTTTCCGTCCCAATGACAAATGTTTTTGGAAAAAGTGGGGTTTTAATTGAAACAAGGATTGGTGATAAAGTATCAGTAGAGAGGAGATACCTTTTTCCCAAATTAAATCTAACAGGATAGAATTTCCCTTCCTAGGGGTAGATTTCCTCTCACTTCCTGTTTTCTCTTTCCATTTTCAAGTAGGAGTCGTTTGTAAGTTGGATGTTTGAAAGTAGGGGCCTGGCGTATATACTCTGCAGAAATTTGCCCTATTAGATGTTGGTGTAGCCACAAGACTGGTGGGCACAGGAATGGGCCCTGCTGTGAGTTAATAGATCAAGATTTGTAATTGCATGCACCTGTTGAACAGGGCAGAAAAATTGGGCCTTTGGCGGTGGTGGTGGACGGTGTTGCCACAAGACTGTAGGCCCTCATAGTTACTCTTGGTGGGCGCAGGAATGGGCCCTGCTGTGAGTTATTAGATCAAGATTTGTAATTGCAAGCACCTGATGAACAGGGCAGAAAAATTGGGCCTTTGGCGGTGGTGGTGGACGGTGTTGCCACAAGACTGCAGGCCCTCATAGTTACTCTTGGTGGGCGCAGGAATGGGCCCTGCTGTGAACTATTAGATCAAGATTTGTAATTACCCGCCCCTGTTAAACAGGGGCTGAAAAATTGTGCCTTAGGCACTGGTGCTGGTGCCACAACACTGCAACCCGGCCCTCACAGATACTGTACTTGGAGCACAGCAGTCACACGTGTTGCGAAGCATTTTTTTTAAAAAATTGTAAGTACACGCCCCTGTTAAACAGGGGCTGAAAAATTGTGCCTTAGGCACTGGTGCCACAACACTGCAACACGGCCCTCACAGAGACTGTACTTGGAGCACAGCAGTCACACGTGTTGCGAAGCATTTTTTTAAAAAATTGTAAGTACACGCCCCTGTTAAACAGGGGCTGAAAAATTGTGCCTTAGGCACTGGTGCCACAACACTGCAACACGGCCCTCACAGAGACTGTACTTGGAGCACAGCAGTCACACGTGTTGCGAAGCATTTTTTAAAAAAATTGTAAGTACACGCCCCTGTTAAACAGGGGCTGAAAAATTGTGCCTTAGGCACTGGTGCTGGTGCCACAACACTGCAACACGGCCCTCACAGAGACTGTACTTGGAGCACAGCAGTCACACGTGTTGCGAAGCATTTTTTTTTAAAAATTGTAAGTACACGCCCCTGTTAAACAGGGGCTGAAAAATTGTGCCTTAGGCACTGGTGTGGTGGCATGGATCATTGAGGAGGAGGAAGAGGATAGTCAGTGAACATAAGAGGACAGTCACTCAGCATCAGCATAGGCAGTCTTGAAGGGATGTGACATTAAAAATTATTCGGTTATATCCGCCTCAGGTGCCTGGTAGCTGGTGGTGATCCAAGACTGATTCATTTTGATGAAGGTCAGTCGATCAACCGAGGCGGTGGACAGGCGCACCCTATGATCAGTCACAAATCCTCCAGCAGCACTGAATGTGCGTTCGGAAAGAACGCTGGAGGCAGGACAGGCCAGTAGCTCAATTGCATACTGTGCAAGCTCTGGCCAGTGATCCATCCTCAGGACCCAGTAAGCCAGAGGATTTTCGGTGGGAAAGGTGTCCAAGTCTGACCTTGCCCCAAGGTATTCCTGCACCATGTATATCAGACGCTGGCGATGGTTGCTGGAACCGATCATACCTTGGGGCTGCGGACTAAAAAATTGTCTGAACGCATCGGTCAGACGTCCACCTTCCCCACCGCTCCTTCTGCCACTGACCGAAGCCTCAGCAACTCGTCGCCCAGGACCAGGAGTTTGTAGCCTCCCAGTTTCTGGGAACGCGTTGCACAGACCTTTCTGCAAGGCCTCCCTGAGATGTCTCATCCTCTGCTCCCTCTGCGACGGCAAGATAAGGTCCGCAACCTTACCCTTGTACCGCGGATCAAGGAGAGTGGCCAGCCAGTAATGGTCCCTCTCCTTGATCCGAAGAACACGAGGATCCTTCCGCAGGCTTTGCAGGATCAGGGAGGCCATGCAGCGTAGGTTAGCTGAGGCATTCGGTCCGGAGTCTTCTGGGTCACTGAGGATGACATGATCGCCAGCCACCTCCTCCCAGCCACGTACAAGTCCACTGGCTTGTTGGGACTGTACATCATCCCTAAAAGACTGCTGCTGCTGATGCTGAGTGCCAGGCTCCACCTCCATGCTCACACAATCCTCCTCCTCCTCCTCCTCCTCCTCCTCCTCATCCTCTTCCTGTGTGATGGGTGGGACAGAAGGAACACTGTCCGGATAAAGGGGGCCTTGAGAGGCAAGGAAGTCCTCCTCTTCCTGCCTCTGTTCTGCCTCAAGTGCCCTGTCCATGATCCCACGCAGCGTATGCTCCAACAGGTGGACAAGAGGGACAGTGTCACTGATGCATGCACTGTCACTGCTCACCATCCTCGTGGCCTCCTCAAATGGTGAGAGGACAGTGCATGCATCCCTGATCATGCTCCACTGACGTGGGGAAAAAAAACCAAGCTCCCCTGACCCTGTCCTGGTGCCGTAGTCGCAAAGGTACTCATTGATGGCCCTCTGCTGCGTGTGCAGTCGCTGCAGCATGGCCAACGTTGAGTTCCACCTGGTGGGCATGTCAGATATTAGGCGGTTCTTGGGCAGGTTCAGCTCCTTTTGCAGCTCAGTCAGCCGAGCACTGGCATTATAAGATCGGCGGAAATGCACACAGACTTTCCTGGCCTGCCTCAGGACATCCTGTAAGCCTGGGAACCTGCCCAAGAACCGCTGCACCACCAGGTTGAGGACGTGAGCCATGCAGGGCACATGGGTGAGCTGCCCCTGTCGCAGGGCGGAGAGGAGGTTGGTGCCATTGTCAGAAACGACCATTCCTGGCTTAAGCTGACGTGGCGTCAACCACCTCTCGGCCTGCCCCTGCAGAGCTGCCAGAACCTCTGGCCCAGTGTGGCTCCTGTCCCCCAAACACACCAGCGCAAGCACGGCATGGCATCTTTTTGCCTGCGTACTTGCGTAGCCCCTTGTACGCCTACGGAGCACCGCTGGTTCCAAGGACAGAGCACTGGAGGAAGAAGAAGAGGAGGGGGTGGAGGAGAGAGGTGTGTCACAACCAGTAGCAGTAGTCGCGTTTTGGAGGCGTGGTGGCGGAACAACCTCCAACACTACTGCACCTTGTCCTGCATCCCTCCCAGCTGCCAATAGAGTGACCCAATGGGCCGTGAAAGAAAGGTACCGTCCCTGTCCATGCCTGCTGGACCATGAGTCAGCGGTAATATGCACCTTACCGCTGACCGCCCTGTCCAGCGAGGCATGGACATTGCCCTCCACATGCCGGTAGAGAGACGGAATCGCCTTCCGCGAGAAAAAGTGGCGTTTGGGAACCTGCCACTGAGGAACCGCACATTGAACAAACTCACGGAAGGGGGCCGAGTCTACCAACTGAAAAGGCAGCAGTTGAAGTGCTAGCAATTTAGCAAGGCTAGCATTCAACCGCTGGGCATGTGGATGGCTGGGAGTGTACTTCTTTCTACGGTCCAGCAGCTGGGGCAGGGAAATTTGCCTGCTGCATTCGGACGTCGGTGTACTGCAAGTACTTGGTTGTGACACACCGAATTCTACACCTTCAGTCCTCTCAGAGCAGCTTTCAGAGAGGACTGAAGGTGTAGTGGGGATGGAGATCCCAGCTGAGGAGGAGCAAGGAGAGGTCCGCTTAGTTCTTTGGTGTGGGTCTTTTATGTGTGCCTGCCAACGAGCTGCATGGCAGGTCGCCATATGTCTGGTCATGCTTGTGGTGCCCAAGCGGCTGATGTTTTGGCCACGCGAGATACGCTTGAGACAAATATTGCAAATAGCAGTGGTGCGATCTGCTGCACTCGTCTCAAAAAAGGCCCACACCAAAGAACTTTTCTGATAACGTGCAGAGGCAGCGCCCTGCACAGGCGGAGCTCTGCGGTGTTGTACAGTTGCTGTGCTGGCCTCTACCTGGCCTCCAGGGGGCATCCTGCCTCGTTGGACATGTGACGCCGCATCCTCCTCCTCCTCGTCCTCCTCCTCATCCTCTCTCCCTTGAGGCACCCACGTGGAGTCAGTGACCTCATCATCCCCTCCCTCTTCACCACTAGAGCAAACCTGGCAGTAAGCTGCAGCTGGTGGAACTGTACTGCCAGATTCCTCAAGCTGGGTATCGTCATCCGAGCCTTCGAATCGTTGGGCATCCTCCTGGAGCATGTACCCAACACTGTGCTCAAAGAGTTCGGGGGACTCCTCAGGAGGACATGGTGGGTCTAGGGAAGGGGTGGCTGATGATGCTCTGTCAGTACCCTGAGCCTGGGTGAGAGAGGATGAGGAGGATGAGGAGGGCTTGGTCATCCATTCTACCAAGCCTTCAGCATGATGCGGCTCCACATGTCCAGCTGCCGAAAACAAAGACGCGCGTGTCCCATGGCCACGTGCTGATGACGATGCACGACCACGTCCACGTCCACGGCCACGTCCACTAGAAACAGAGCCTGCCTGCCCTGTGTTCTTGGCTCTGCACGCTCTGCCTCCCCTTGGCGGTCTTCCAGCCATTGTAGTCGGTAGTCCTGTGGGTGCTGCTGAGAAGAAAATATAGGAGCTCTGTGTGATGCCACTAACACACTAGAAGTCCTATGGGTGCTTCTGCAAAGAAAATAGAGGAGCTCTGTGTGATGCCACTAACACACTAGAAGTCCTGTGGGTGCTTATGCAAAGAAAATAGAGGAGCTCTGTGTGATGCCACTAACACACTAGAAGTCCTGTGGGTGCTTCTGCAAAGAAAATAGAGGAGCTCTGTGTGATGCCACTAACACACTAGAAGTCCTATGGGTGCTTCTGCAAAGAAAATAGAGGAGCTCTGTGTGATGCCACTAACACACTAGAAGTCCTGTGGGTGCTTCTGCAAAGAAAATAGAGGAGCTCTGTGTGGTGCCACTAACACACTAGAAGTCCTGTGGGTGCTTATGCAAAGAATATATAGGAGCTCTGTGTGATGCCACTAACACACTAGAAGTCCTATGGGTGCTTCTGCAAAGAAAATAGAGGAGCTCTGTGTGATGCCACTAACACACTAGAAGTCCTGTGGGTGCTTATGCAAAGAATATATAGGAGCTCTGTGTGATGCCACTAACACACTAGAAGTCCTATGGGTGCTTCTGCAAAGAAAATAGAGGAGCTCTGTGTGATGCCACTAACACACTAGAAGTCCTGTGGGTGCTTCTGCAAAGAAAATAGAGGAGCTCTGTGTGGTGCCACTAACACACTAGAAGTCCTGTGGGTGCTTATGCAAAGAATATATAGGAGCTCTGTGTGATGCCACTAACACACTAGAAGTCCTATGGGTGCTTCTGCAAAGAAAATAGAGGAGCTCTGTGTGATGCCACTAACACACTAGAAGTCCTGTGGGTGCTTCTGCAAAGAAAATAGAGGAGCTCTGTGTGGTGCCACTAACACACTAGAAGTCCTGTGGGTGCTTATGCAAAGAATATATAGGAGCTCTGTGTGATGCCACTAACACACTAGAAGTCCTATGGGTGCTTCTGCAAAGAAAATAGAGGAGCTCTGTGTGATGCCACTAACACACTAGAAGTCCTGTGGGTGCTGCTGAGAAGAATATATAGGAGCTCTGTGTGATGCCACTAACACACTAGAAGTCCTATGGGTGCCTCTGCAAAGAAAATAGAGGAGCTCTGTGTGATGCCACTAACACACTAGAAGTCCTGTGGGTGCTTCTGCAAAGAAAATAGAGGAGCTCTGTGTGGTGCCACTAACACACTAGAAGTCCTGTGGGTGCTTCTGCAAAGAAAATAGAGGAGCTCTGTGTGGTGCCACTAACACACTAGAAGTCCTGTGGGTGCTTATGCAAAGAATATATAGGAGCTCTGTGTGATGCCACTAACACACTAGAAGTCCTATGGGTGCTTCTGCAAAGAAAATAGAGGAGCTCTGTGTGATGCCACTAACACACTAGAAGTCCTGTGGGTGCTTCTGCAAAGAAAATAGAGGAGCTCTGTGTGGTGCCACTAACACACTAGAAGTCCTGTGGGTGCTTATGCAAAGAATATATAGGAGCTCTGTGTGATGCCACTAACACACTAGAAGTCCTATGGGTGCTTCTGCAAAGAAAATAGAGGAGCTCTGTGTGATGCCACTAACACACTAGAAGTCCTGTGGGTGCTGCTGAGAAGAATATATAGGAGCTCTGTGTGATGCCACTAACACACTAGAAGTCCTATGGGTGCCTCTGCAAAGAAAATAGAGGAGCTCTGTGTGATGCCACTAACACACTAGAAGTCCTGTGGGTGCTTCTGCAAAGAAAATAGAGGAGCTCTGTGTGGTGCCACTAACACACTAGAAGTCCTGTGGGTGCTTATGCAAAGAAAATAGAGGAGCTCTGTGTGATGGGACTAACACACTTCAAGTCCTATAGGTGCTTCTGGGAACAAAATATAGCTCTGTGTGTGTAATGGGACTAACACACTTCAAGTCCTATAGGTGCTTCTGGGAACAAAATATAGCTCTGTGTGTGTAATGGGACTAACACACTTCAAGTCCTATAGGTGCTTCTGGGAACAAAATATAGCTCTTTGTGTGTAATGGGACTAACACACTTCAAGTCCTATAGGTGCTTCTGGGAACAAAATATAGCTCTGTGTGTGTAATGGGACTAACACACTTCAAGTCCTATAGGTGCTTCTGGGAACAAAGTATAGCTCTTTGTGTGTAATGGGACTAACACACTTCAAGTCCTATAGGTGCTTCTGGGAACAAAATATAGCTCTGTGTGTGTAATGGGACTAACACACTTCAAGTCCTATAGGTGCTTCTGGGAACAAAATATAGCTCTGTGTGTGTAATGGGACTAACACACTTCAAGTCCTATAGGTGCTTCTGGGAACAAAATATAGCTCTGTGTGTGTAATGGGACTAACACACTTCAAGTCCTATAGGTGCTTCTGGGAACAAAATATAGCTCTTTGTGTGTAATGGGACTAACACACTTCAAGTCCTATAGGTGCTTCTGGGAACAAAATATAGCTCTGTGTGTGTAATGGGACTAACACACTTCAAGTCCTATAGGTGCTTCTGGGAACAAAATATAGCTCTTTGTGTGTAATGGGACTAACACACTTCAAGTCCTATAGGTGCTTCTGGGAACAAAATATAGCTCTGTGTGTGTAATGGGACTAACACACTTCAAGTCCTATAGGTGCTTCTGGGAACAAAGTATAGCTCTTTGTGTGTAATGGGACTAACACACTTCAAGTCCTATAGGTGCTTCTGGGAAGAAAATATAGCTCTGTGTGTGTAATGGGACTAACACACTTCAAGTCCTATAGGTGCTTCTGGGAACAAAGTATAGCTCTTTGTGTGTAATGGGACTAACACACTTCAAGTCCTATAGGTGCTTCTGGGAACAAAATATAGCTCTGTGTGTGTAATGGGACTAACACACTTCAAGTCCTATAGGTGCTTCTGGGAACAAAATATAGCTCTGTGTGTGTAATGGGACTAACACACTTCAAGTCCTATAGGTGCTTCTGGGAACAAAATATAGCTCTGTGTGTGTAATGGGACTAACACACTTCAAGTCCTATAGGTGCTTCTGGGAACAAAATATAGCTCTGTGTGTGTAATGGGACTAACACACTTCAAGTCCTATAGGTGCTTCTGGGAACAAAATATAGCTCTTTGTGTGTAATGGGACTAACACACTTCAAGTCCTATAGGTGCTTCTGGGAACAAAATATAGCTCTGTGTGTGTAATGGGACTAACACACTTCAAGTCCTATAGGTGCTTCTGGGAACAAAATATAGCTCTTTGTGTGTAATGGGACTAACACACTTCAAGTCCTATAGGTGCTTCTGGGAACAAAATATAGCTCTGTGTGTGTAATGGGACTAACACACTTCAAGTCCTATAGGTGCTTCTGGGAACAAAGTATAGCTCTTTGTGTGTAATGGGACTAACACACTTCAAGTCCTATAGGTGCTTCTGGGAACAAAATATAGCTCTGTGTGTGTAATGGGACTAACACACTTCAAGTCCTATAGGTGCTTCTGGGAACAAAGTATAGCTCTTTGTGTGTAATGGGACTAACACACTTCAAGTCCTATAGGTGCTTCTGGGAACAAAATATAGCTCTTTGTGTGTAATGGGACTAACACACTTCAAGTCCTATAGGTGCTTCTGGGAACAAAATATAGCTCTGTGTGTGTAATGGGACTAACACACTTCAAGTCCTATAGGTGCTTCTGGGAACAAAATATAGCTCTGTGTGTGTAATGGGACTAACACACTTCAAGTCCTATAGGTGCTTCTGGGAACAAAATATAGCTCTGTGTGTGTAATGGGACTAACACACTTCAAGTCCTATAGGTGCTTCTGGGAAGAAAATATAGCTCTGTGTGTGTAATGGGACTAACACACTTCAAGTCCTATAGGTGCTTCTGGGAACAAAATATAGCTCTGTGTGTGTAATGGGACTAACACACTTCAAGTCCTATAGGTGCTTCTGGGAAGAAAATATAGCTCTGTGTGTGTAATGGGACTAACACACTTCAAGTCCTATAGGTGCTTCTGGGAAGAAAATATAGCTCTGTGTGTGTAATGGGACTAACACACTTCAAGTCCTATAGGTGCTTCTGGGAACAAAATATAGGAGCTCTGCCTGCCTGCCACGAACACACTACAAGTCCTATAGGTGCTTCTGGTAACAAAATATAGGAGCTCTGCCTGCCTGCCACTAACACACTACAAGTCCTATAGGTGCTTCTGGTAACAAAATATAGGAGCTCTGCCTGCCTGCCACTAACACACTACAAGTCCTATAGGTGCTTCTGGTAACAAAATATAGGAGCTCTGCCTGCCTGCCACTAACACACTACAAGTCCTATAGGTGCTTCTGGTAACAAAATATAGGAGCTCTGCCTGCCTGCCACGAACACACTACAAGTCCTATAGGTGCTTCTGGTAACAAAATATAGGAGCTCTGCCTGCCTGCCACTAACACACTACAAGTCCTATAGGTGCTTCTGGTAACAAAATATAGGAGCTCTGCCTGCCTGCCACGAACACACTACAAGTCCTATAGGTGCTTCTGGTAACAAAATATAGGAGCTCTGCCTGCCTGCCACTAACACACTACAAGTCCTATAGGTGCTTCTGGTAACAAAATATAGGAGCTCTGCCTGCCTGCCACGAACACACTACAAGTCCTATAGGTGCTTCTGGTAACAAAATATAGGAGCTCTGCCTGCCTGCCACGAGCACACTACAAGCCCCTCTTTGTCAATCAATCTTTGTAACTGAATCTATCTAACTCAATCTCTGTAAGTGAATCTATCTAACTATCTCAATGCAGCAGAGTGTCACAGAATCTGCCTGCTCAATCTGCGCCGGAACAGCATGTGACCGGCGCAGACGGCGTGGCGGCGTTTTATAGGGGGGGGGCGTGTACTACAGCCCCTGAGCTGTAATTGGCTACAGGCGTCCTGCCTGTAGCCAATTATGGCTCTTCGATTTTCCGGGGCTGTGATTGGCCAAGCATGCGGGGTCACAGTGCATGCTTGGCCAATCATCAGCCAGCAATGCACTGCGTCGGCCGCGCCGGCCGCAATGCATTGCGGGGCCGCGCGCATCACACGAACAAGATGCGAGCGGCCAAAATAGTTCTGGGCTCGCAGAGCGAGCGAACGCCCGGTGCTCGATGCGAACGTGGGTTCGCATCGAGCACCGGGCCCATCCTTAATTAATACCAGACCATTTTTCAGGCATGCAGCCTGATTGGCCAGCAGAGGGGGGAGAGGGTACAGCAACCAGGTGGCCCCTTCCTGAACCAAATCAAGTCTATGCTCACAACCAGAGATGGTATCTTACAAAAGAGGAGGGTGTCATTTCCTCCCTTTTGTAAGATTCCTTGCCCCCATGTTGATGGGGAAAAAGGGCCCATTCCCAAATTTTGGCCCTGGAAAGAAAAGTGAGGGGTCTGTAGGGGGGAACCTACTGGACTTTGGAAACCCCGTTTAAAATAAGGGGGCACACAGGTATGCACCTTTCCTACCTTGTGAATGAGTACAGGGTACACAGAACCCATTCATACCATTTAAACAGTCCTTTAACAATGAAATTGCCCCTAAGTGCAAATACAATATCAACCCCATCATCTAGCAATTACGTCAATGGTGATGAGTAATGCCCGACAATGCTGACCCGCCAACACAATGGTGCGCTGGGACCAATGATCTTTACCTATTACTAGTCCCATCACAAATGACAGATCCCTGGTGCTGATGGAATAAAAACAAAGTAGATGAGATCCTGGGGAATATCTTTGACCAAATATGGCAACTGTCTTATTTAGCCATTCACATCAAGCAGGATCCCAAGCCCCTTTCTTTACAAACAGAACCCAGCAGAAAAATGTAATTTAGAGGTGTTAGATTTGGCTCCCATAGACCTCAGTAGGGTTTGGTGCCATGTTCAGGTTTAGTGAATTTTTTCAAGAGTAGTTCAGAACCCTTTGGCTCATGCCCTGTACACACGACTGGTTCCAACGGAATTCCGCTGAAACGGTCGTGCGTACACGCGGTCACACCAAAGTCCAACCATCAATAATGCGGTGACGTACAACACGTACGACGGGACTAGAAAAAGGAAGTTCAATAACTAGTAGCCAATAGCTTCCGTCTCGTACTTGCTTCAGAGCATGCATTGTTTTTGGTCCGTCGGAACAGCATACAGACGATTGGTTTTCTCGATAGGAATTGGTTCCGTCTGAATTATTTAGAACATGTTCCATTTCTAGGTCCATCAGAAATTTGGAAAAAAAAAGTCAGATGAGACATACAAGATCGGAATATACGATGAAAAACTTCCATCTGACTTTTTCTGTTGGACATTCCGCTCGTGTGTACACGGCATAAGGGGTTCTTCATTGAAGAGTATATCAAAGGGATAGGCCCATAAATCTGGGATAGCAAAGTCACAGGGTGGCACTACAGGCACATCAAGGCAGCAACTTTTACAGCAGTGATTAAGATCATGGTCACAGGGCAGCAATCCAGGAACAGTAAGGGTCAGTATGGTACAAGAGTGATTAAGTCCAGAGTCAAAAGGCAACAATTCGAGCAAAACAAGAGACAAACAGCAGTATGGTACAAGAGTGATTAAGCCCAGAGTCAAAAGGCAACAATTCGAGCAAAACAAGAGACAAACAGCAGTATGGTACAAGAGTGATTAAGCCCAGAGTCAAAAGGCAACAATTCGAGCAAAACAAGAGACAAACAGCAGTATGGTACAAGAGTGATTAAGTCCAGGGACTTGGAGTGACAATCAGGGCACAGAAAGGAACTAGCAATGATATGGTGCAAGTAGGTCAAGGGTCACAGGGCAGCAATCTGGGCACAGCAATGGATAAGCAGCAATGGGGTTCAGCAAGGATTGAGTCCAGGGCCACGGGCACAGCAACGGACAGATGGCAAGATCATAAGGCAAGTAATCCAGGGCACAGCAAGGAACAGTATATATACAAATCACAAGGAGGGTTGACATTCTTGGGTCTTGACATACAGACTCATAGGCTTTAATTTATCAATGTTTTGAAGGGGCACAGTTCATCTTTATCAAGACATCCTCATAAAGATGAGCAGTGCCTCATTTAAAAATTGTTATATTGACCTCTTCCTGACCGCATAATACATATATTGAGTGGCAAGAAAGGAGGGTTTTAGCAACCAGCCACCATAAATATTTGTACATGGCGGCATGAGGTTGTTTGCTGAGAGCGTGCTCACTGCGTGCTTCCAACACACTGACCAAGCTGCTATCGACAGCTCTTGGCGAAAGGCTTCTTCTCAGGAATCAGCGACACCAGCTCCTGGTCATATGACAACTGAGAGAGCCAATCACAGAGGTCACATGTCTATGCTTCCACATTTCAAGACTCCAGCATTCTTTACTTTTCAAGATTTATATGAATGTAGGTCAGCAGTGCACTTGAGCTACTCTTTTTTCTGTTTTGTGACAGCTTTTTACTTTTTTCTAATAATTTAGCAATTATTTTGGCAATGAAGCCTTCAACTTACATGTGATTACTATGTCATAGCTGACATAGTGGGTATATGATCAGAAACCAGATAGCAGTCTGACAGGTAGCAGTGTTGGAAATGGGTCACTGCCATGACTCATTGACTTGTGTATGTAGATTTCAGTTTGAGCTACTGCATTCAGTAACTAACCGTTTTTTACAATAGAGTTATTATGAAAAAACACATTTTTTTCCAGAAATGCAGGCACAGCAGCTTATTCATTTGAATGAGCTGCTGTGGCTGCACAAACGCAGCTTGCACAAAACGTGGATATGTGAACCTAGGGTAAAAAAGTAGCTGAGAACTCTACCCACTGGTTAAATATACAATATTGTGTAAGAATATTTAACATGATTATATTTTAGAAAAAAAAATGTTTAAAACTTTTATTTTAGTTCTGACCATAATAAAAAAGAGACAAAGGATATATATTCAAAACCATTATTCATTGACATTTATTATTTTTTTGGACTTAGTTCAAGCCTGCAGTTGGTTAACGCCACTCTAAAAGGCTTACTGTTAACCTTAAAACAATACAAATGTGTTATAATTCATTTCAATTTAGCTTTTTTTAATTGACAACTCCCTCCCTGTTGTACAGACCCAGAATATTTAATGGTATTTAGAGTCATGCTTTGAAAATAACAAATCTTCTGGAAACATAAAGTTAACAAGCTTACACTGGTAAGCAGGATTTATGTTAACAAAGCTTGAGTAAATAAGATACTTGTTTGCTTCCCTGTCTGTGCCTATTCCTTTTACATATGACCTTATTCTCATCCCAAACAGCTTAGAAAGTCAAGTATGCCACTGAAGTGAAATGATGAATAAGTGCTTATTCACACAGTTGCAGAGCACTATACACTGTGAAAAATGAGTGCATTTCTGCACCTGCGAGTGACAGGCGCATGCATACAGCCGCCTGTAAAAATCAATGATAGGCTGCGGCTGTACACTGGTAATCACACATCCAAACATTTACTTGCATACACAGCTTTATATGTACCCTTAAGCCAACCATGGATGGTTCAGCAGTGACTGGCTGAGATTCGAACCATGTATGGGCAGGCTTAATGAACACAACAAGTTGATTGATCGATCAACTTGGGTACAACCAGCCTATCGTATTATTGCTAGTGGCCAATAAAGCCACTAGCAGTAATCATTGTGTTCTCCAGGCGGGGGCGGCTCCCCCCACCCCCATGCCAGGAGAACACAATCGCTCCGCAGGAAGGATTCACAGTCAGTGTTGATGGGGGAATCAAGGTAATTTTTTTCCTGGTTGCAGGAAAGAAAATGGCTCCATCTATGGCAGGCTTTAGGCTCCTTTCAAACAGGCAGCCAGGGAGAGATCAAAATAGAAGGTTGATCTGCGGTTTTTCCACCCCACCAGCTGCTCACATACAAGCAGACACTGACGCTGCTCAGGTGCTTATACATGCTTTGCAACGCAGCCTGGCAATTTTAATGCTACATGCAGAGTATTCCACATGGCACCACCTGTCAAACTCTCCTATACAAGTGAGTGGGGTCACACTGCAACCGCAAACCAGATGCTTGGCTCACAGTCGCGGCACGTTCCCGCAAACCAAAATTATTATTATTATTATTATTCACGATTTATATAGCGCCAACAGTTTACGCAGCGTTTTCCCAGCAATAATAAAAAAGCCAAAAAAAAGAAATAGGCTTTACAAGGCAGCAGTATCCCCCTGAATGCATGTATGGTAAACCTCCTTTTACTAAAAAATAAACTCTAAAAGGCAAACACTTTTCAGGGTGGGGGCAAACACTGCCGATAGTTCATGACCACTCATTCATTTTCATTTCACATTTATCTCCTTTAAAAAAAATTCAATATATTAAATGAAAGAAATACTGTATATACTGTCCTCTATCTATTCCCTTAAAAAATAACGATACAGAATGTACTAACACTGGAGCAGACAGAATCTGCAGCAGCTGTACATGGAAACCAATAAGCTTCTGGCTTTCATTTTCATAGCTTAACTTAACATGCTCAAGCTAGTAACTGATTGTGTACTACGCACAACTGCTACAGATTTTGTCTGGCTGCCTGTTTGAAAGGAGCCTAAAGCCTGCCATAGGTGGAGCGATTTTCTTTCCTGCAACCAGGAAAAAAATTACCTCGATTCCCCCATCAACACAGTCAGTGTTGATGGGGGAATCCTTCCTGCGGAGCGATTGTGTTCTCCTGGCAGGGGGGTCGGGTGAGCCGCCCCCGCCTGGAGAACACAATGATTACTGCTAGTGGCTATATTTGCCGCTAGCAATAATCTGATAGGCTGGTTGTACCCAAGTTGATCGATCGATCGATCAACTTGTTGTGTTCATTAAGCCTGCCCATATATAGTTTGAGTCTCAGCCAGTCACTGCTTCATGGTTGGCTTAAGGGTACATATAAAGCTCTGTATGCAAGTAAATGTTTGGATGTTTGGATTACCAGTGCACAGCCGCAGCCTATTATTGATTTTTACAGGCGGCTGTATGCATGCGTCTGTCACTCCCAGGTGCAGAAATTAGTAAACCCCCTATGTATGTTCTCACGTCCATGGTTTTTGTCTGCATTGTATAATGCAAAAAAATATAATGTATAACAAGGCATCTGATGATAAAATCTTTATGCACAATTGTTTGCACTGGATGAAATGGTTCCGATTTAAAGTGTTACTAAACCCAGGACCCTGCATTAACTATATATGGTCTCCCACAGTACACAGAACATGGAAATGCAGTAGTTTAAATTTAGGGCTCTTTTTCTCAGAGAATAGGTGCAGGTACACTCCCTAGCCAACTCTGTCCCCAACCCCGTCGTTCCACCGGAAGAGAAGTAAAGCTGTGCCAAATCTGCGTATTGCTCAAGGCCCAAAAAGGCACAGAGTACTGCACTTAGTAGTGCATAACACAGAGCTCAGGAATGAGATGTGTGTATCACACAAGGCACAGAAAAAAAAATCAGCACAAGGGACAGTACTTGCACATCTCACCTCTGCAACCCTTGTCCACAGCTCACCTATGCCCCCATCCACAGTTTACCACTTCTTTCCCCAGTCCGCAGCACACCACTTCTTTCCCCAGTCTGCAGCACACCACTTCTTTCCCCAGTCCGCAGCACACCACTTCTTTCCCCAGTCCGCAGCACACCACTTCTTTCCCCAGTCCGCAGCACACCACTTCTTTCCCCAGTCCGCAGCACACCACTTCTTTCCCCCATCCGCAGCACACCTCTTTTTCCCCCTCCGCAGCCCACCACTTCTTTCCCCCACTCCCCCTCCGCAGCACACCACTTCTTTCTTCCCTCCGCAGCACACCACTTTTTTCTTCCCTCCGCTGCACACCACTTCTTTCCCCTCTCCACAGTACACCACTTCTTTCCCCTCTCCACAGCACACCACTTCGTTCACCTCTCTGCAGCACACCACTTCTTTCCCCTCTCCGCAGCACACCACTTCTTTCCCCCATCCGCAGCACACCACTTCTTTCCCCCATCCGCAGCACACCACTTCTTTCCCCTCTCCGCAGCACACCACTTCTTTCCCCCTCCGCAGCACACCACTTCTTTCCCCTCTCCACAGCACACCACTTCTTTCCCCCATCCGCAGCACACCACTTCCTTCCCCCCTCCGCAGCACAACACTTCCTTCCCCCCTCCGCAGCACAACACTTCTTTCCCCCATCCGCAGCACACCACTTCTTTCACCTCTTTGCAGCACACCACTTTTTTCTTCCCTCCGCAGCACACCACTTCTTTCCCCCATCCGCAGCACGCCACTTCTTTCCCCAGTCCGCAGCACACCACTTCTTTCCCCTCTCCACAGTACACCACTTCTTTCCCCTCTCCACAGCACACCACTTCTTTCCCCTCTCCGCAGCACATCACTTCTTTCCCCCATCCGCAGCACACCACTTCTTTCCCCCCTCCACAGCACACCACTTCTTTCCCCTCTCCGCCACTTCTTTCCCCTCTCCGCAGCACACCACTTCTTTCTTCCCTCCGCAGCACACCACTTCTTTCCCCTCTCCGCAGCACACCACTTCTTTCCCCTCTCCGCAGCACACCTCTTTTCCCCCCTCCGCAGCACACCACTTCTTTGCCCTCTCCGCAGCACACCTCTTTTTCACACAGCACTTCCTAGCTGAAAAGCCCCCCCCCCCAGATGATACTGTATGAACCACACTCTCCATTCACAGCACCCTCAAGGTGATAAGTGTGGGGACAGAGACCCATTATGTGAGGGAGAAGAAGATTCTCAGCAAGAAGAGAAAATAAGGATGTTCATGGACACCTATATGTTGTACGTTTGGCACCCCCCCCCCCCAGCAAACAATCACCCACTCACTTCTTTCAGCACTTCCTAGCTGAAAAGCGCTAGGCAGCACTAGGCACAGCCTCACTTTGAGTCTGTCTGTGACTGTGTACGTGATGACACTGGTTGCTAGATGCCAGGGGGCCCTAGCAGCCAGTTTGGACAATGCAGCTGGTAGGCTGGCTGTGTCAATTTTATTCTGGGACACTGTATTGTCCCGGAATGAAGGTGCCCGGGACCCGGGACAGACATGCCAAATGCGGGACTGTCCCAGACAATCAGGGACACGTGGGCACCCTAGTTGGCATGCACAAGTGGCCCCACACACTCATAGCTGTGAATAGGCTTCATAGTTCCCTTTAAAAAAAAAAACATATAGCAGCATATAAACTAAGCATGCAGTAACATGTACATGTTTTAGTGCAGCATGACTAGGCTTTAAAGAGGTAGTAAACTCTGGGGGGTTTTTATTCCCCTTTTTTCTTCCCTGTAAAGTAAAGGCATAATGTGCTAGTATGCATCACATCCTAGCACATTATGTGAGACTTACCTGCAAATGAAGCCCACGTCGTCTCTGCTGCAGGCCACATCCATCTTCACCCATCTTCCTTCCGGGGCCACGGACTCTGGCTGTGTGATTGGCTGTGCGTAACGTCACTCCAGCGCATGCACACGGGAGCCGCCGGTCACGGCACACGCTCCTGAAGAAACGGCACGGGGGCTGTTTCTTCAGAGCGCATGCACTGATGACATCATTGGCGCAGTATACAGTAAATATCTCCTAAATGGTGCAAGTTTAGGAGATATTTGCAGTACTTATAGTTAAGCCTTATTCTATGCTTACCTATAGGTACACATCATAAAGGAAGGTATACAACCTCTTTAAAAGTGAATATGGGAAATATACTCTGAAATAACAGTATACTACAGTTAAGTGATACACGTGCATTTTTAAAAGCATGTATTGTTAAAATCACTTGCCTTTGTGTAGGTCATATTATAAAGAGGAGCTGAAATGCTGAGACTATTTATAGCGCCACATCCCTTGATAAAAAAAAAAAAATATCTGAAGAATTTTGGTGGGACTTTTAAAGCACAAAGACAAATCAAAATATGAAAAATATAAATTTTTAATATGGATAAAATTGAGAAACAAATACATAGAATAAATATTTCAAAGAATAAATCACAGAGTACACAAAGATAATTTCAAAGCTGATTAGTCTCGACATGTTTCGCCATACAAAGTGGGGCTTCTTCAGGAGAACTACTAACATCAGACGTTATGCATATAGTCACTAGAATGAAAAATTAACAAAAATCAAACACTCAGAAAAACACAATATAATATAATTTTACAAATTACAGCTATATAAGACACTGTATGGACAAAGATTAGCTAATCTTTGTCCATACAGTGTCTTATATAGCTGTGTTTGATTTTTGGTCATTTTTCATTCTAGTGACTATATGCATAACGTCTGATATTAGTAGTTCTCCTGAAGAAGCCCAACTTTGTATGGCGAAACATGTCGAGACTAATCAGCTTTGCAATTATCTTTGTGTACTCTGTGATTTATTCTTTGAAATATTTATTCTATGTATTTATTCTATGTATTCACTTCTCTATTTTATCTATATTAAAAATGTATATTGTTTCATATTTTAATTTGTATTTGCGCTTTAAAAGTCCCACCAAAATTCTTCAGATATTCTATTTGTGTAGGTCATAGTTTACCTCCTCTACTCTTTAGAAATAGCTAACAGACTACATTTAAAGGTTATGTTTGTTAAGGTCAAGTGGATCAATTGAAACAACTACACTAGGACTCAAAGGAATTTTAAGTTCAATTCTAGTTGTTAGTTTCACACATATACCTTTGACCTTTGGAATCTGATGACCAATTGATCCTTCCTATAAAGTGGAACTGTATCTGAGCACTACAAATCAAAGTGGCTAAAAACCCTTACATACTGTATACCCAGTGAAGTGACTGGCCTCAGGTGATACACAGAGATTAAATAAGTCCTCCTGCATAAGTTGTACCTGTTTATCTGCAGTCTTCTCTACTCTACTACATCAGTTCAAAGCACAGAATGTATACAGCGTATCTGAGATTCCAGAAAGTGGGGGGGGGATGGTGGAGCTCAGGTTACACTCTGTGAAGAAAACTGATTGAAGGGAAGAGAAACACTCCCCTTAACACAGCACACATGAACATAGCTGAAGCTGTCAATCTCAGGCTGGAGCTCCTTCACTTGTCACCTTTTTTCTCTTGGTGTGAGGAAAACTTGTCAGAAGTGACTCATGCAGATAGCAGAGGAACGAGGCAGTAGACAAAAATAACTTAGTGATCTGGATTGAAACAAGTAACACATTATAGAGGGATATGCTTTATTCATATGTTATGTCAGAGGTTTACAACTACTTTAACATTCAAAGCAAACTCACCCATCCCTGTCTCCATGCTTTAATTTGTTGAAAAATCGCTTTGAAAAACACGCCCCTAGCACTACAAGTTGTGGTCATCTAAGTAAGGGCAGATGATTCATGTAGCATTTACTTCCTGGAATCCATCTGCCCTTAGCCCAGGTATGCAGGCAAGAGGGTGTGCTTAGGTGAGAAAGCCCTTCGTCCCCTCCTTCAGATGAAAGATAAAAAAATGCCTATGACAACTCCTGGAATGTATGACATCATTTTTGCCTAGACCTGAAACCAGGAAGCAACAGAAGAAATGTAAGAAAAAGCTTAAAACAAGTAAAAATAACATATCTTCCTATCTATTTACTAAAGCTAGCAGCATAAGGATATGCCGTCCTGTTTTGGTCTCCAGTCCTCGGGAAGGATGTGCTGGAACTGGAGAGAGTCCAGAGAAGGGTGACAAAACTGATAAGGGGGCTGGAGGATCTCTGTTATATGGCACAGCTACACACATTAACCACTTGTCGACCGCCTCCTGTACATTTACGTCAGCAGAATGGCAAGGCTGGGCAAAGTAATGTACCTGTACGTTACTTTGAATTTCCCACCATGCACACTCGCGCGTGCCCGCGTGCCTGCCGGAGCTGAAGAACGGGGAGATGCCGATGTAAACACAGCATCTCCCCGTTTTGCCTAGTGACAGGACACTGATCGTCTGCTCCCTGTCATCAGGAGCAGTGATCAGTGTCGTGTCACTGCTAGCCCATCCCCCACTTAGAATCACTCCCTAGGACACACTTAACCTGTCCCCCGCCCCCTAGTGGTTAACCCTTCACTGCCAGTGACATTTTCACCAAAAATATGTCAAAGAATACGTATCGGCCTAAACTGAGGGGAAATAAAAATTTTTTTTTAGATTTTTTGGGGGATATTTATTATAGCAAAGAAGTAAAAAATAAAAAAATTTGTTTTTTTCAAAATTGTTGCTCTTTTTTTTGTTTATAGCGCAAAAAATAAAAACCGCAGGGGTGATCAAATACCACCAAAAGAAAGCTCTATTTGTGGGAAAAAAAGTACATCAATTTTGTTTGGGAGCCACGCCGCACGACCGCGCAATTGTCAGTTAAAGCGACGCAGTGCAGAATCACAAAAAGTGCTCTGGTCTTTGGCCAGCCAAATGGTCCGGGGCTTAAGTGGTTAAACTTATTCTCCCTGGTGAAGAGATGATTAGGAGGAGATATGATTGTAATATACAAATATCTAAATGGTGATTCTAGCATAGGAAGAAAACAAGCAGATACGCAGCATATCAATGAAGTTGGATGAGAAGGGGTTTAACCTTAAACCGCATAGGGGGTTCTTTACCATTAGGCCCCTTTCACACTGGGGCTTTCAGGTGGTACAGCGCTAAAAATAGCGCCTGTACACCGCCTGAAAAAAACGGCCCCATTCACTCCAGTGTGAAACCGGCGGGCTTTCACACTGGAGCGGTGCCCTAGTAGGACGGTAAAAAAAGTCCTGCTAGCAGCATCTTTGGAGCGGTATAGGAGCGGTGTATTCACCGCTCCTATACCGCTCCTACCCATTGATTTCAATGGGACACCGCGGTAACACCGCGGCAATACCGTCGCAAAGCGCCGCTACGGCGGCGCTTTGCGGGGGATTTTAACCCTTTTTACCCCCGCGAGCGGCCGAATACCGCGGCTAAAACGACGGTAAAGCAGCGCTAAATATAGAGCTGCTTTACCGTCACTGCGGCTCCCGCCCCAGTGTGAAAGGGGCCTAAGAGTGGTAAGGATGTGGAATTCCCTTCCGCAACTGGCGTCAGCAGGGATTGTCATTAATTTCAAAAAACGTTTAGACAGGCATCGTAGCAGATGCAACATACAGGGATATGGGAAATGGCAGAGAAATAAATGCATAAACACTCATACATCCACACCCACACAGATTGAATTAGGTATACTCATGTCTTTATTTAACCTTACCAACTATGTAACCTTTAGATGTGAGATCTCTTCCATCAGTGTGCTGTGGAGGAACACTTGACAGTTTTAAAAAGAAGAGGAGACTACATTGAACATGTCACTATGAATGTCATATGGTAAGACTGTTATAATCACGAAAACTCTTGTATCATACTGCTTCAATTCATGTAAAAGAAAGTTGAACAAGAGAAAAACTTTGTATTGGGATAAATAGTCTGTCTCTTGTCTCTTCTGCACCCTCTGGAAAATGCTGGAGGAATAAAAGATGTAAACAAACTGTTTCCAGGCAGAATCAAACAGTAAGAAGACATAACTGTATAGAAAAAACAAAAAAAAAGTAGACACTATGCTTAAATTTTTAGTCTCTTAAAACACTGTTGTGGTGCTACTCCCCAGCTGCAGGTTGAATATCTGTTTCCCCTGCAGCACACAGTAGTGTCACCCGCTGCCTCATACATCATGCAATGCTGGCAGGGGGTACCACTACGTGTGACAGGGGTAGCTGGTCTTCACACATTTAGTGGCCGGGGAGCAGCATTGACGTATTGCTTCAAGACATGGGCTGCCAGAAAGGTAGTACAATGCCTCTTCTTTTTACAGGTATGCATGTTTGCTATTTTGATTTTGTGGTAACATGTCACTTCAAGGTCCTTGTGCCTAAAGCTGACCATACACCAGTCAGGGGCTGGTGTATGGTCCAATCACAGCCAGTCGTAAACTCCCCCCCCCCCCCCTCACACACAGACTCCCTGTGGACTCCACATCCCTTGCACACATGGAGGAAACCCCACTAACACCACTATTTTTTAAAACGTTTGTTTGTAAATTATTAATCTTTGCAAGATCTTGCCATAATTGAGTCAACTAATTTAATTTTAAAGCATTTTTTATTTTTTTTGTAAATTATTTTATTGGTATTTCCAAAAAAAAAGAAAACAGGTTACAATAAAGAGCCTCTGGGCTTTCCCCGGCCCAGAAAAATACAAACATACAAAATTAAAGGTACAAAAAAGAAAAAAAAAATACAAAAAATATAAAAATTGAATATACCCCACGCAACCGTCTTCACTAAAAGAATGGGCCCTACGCATTGATCGCATAGCAATGATGGAGGAACTGATCTTCACTTTGCAAGATAAAATCTCAAGCTTCTCTGCGATCTGGGAGGCATGGACCACATACAAAACTTCCCAGTCATATCAGGAGTTATTGCAACAAAATATGTAACCTATTATCACAACGCAAATATCTCATAGATGGTCTCACCCGGGGATCCGGGAGACCCAGTGAGCATGGCATGTGGATAGTAGACGGAGAGGGTAGCAGGTGGGATTTCACCCCCTCACCACATACCTCTCTCAACCCCCTTCTCTCTCTGTATTCCTCCTCTCTTTTTTAATTTTTCTCTCTCCCCTTCCTCTTCTGTCTTCTTCTCTTGCCCTTGACATTATCTGAGCCCCGTAACAAGATGGACTTGGTGCTTGGAGCGGACGGTAGTGCCCAACCTTGAGCCCAGGTCCCTAGCCACAGATGAGGACAATTGGGTAAAGCTGAGCTACTATACCTATATTATAGCAAGTGGTTCCGATAAAATCCTAATACAGTAATAAACCAATCTATGGAGAGCCATACTATATTGATGAGCCCATACACCCTAGAGCATTCTTCCTATTTTGCTTCCCTGATACTAATAGGATGCATATTGAACCGGTGTAACCTCTAGATATATACAATACTTCAAACATGTAAACTATTGCTTGATACACTTCAAGGAACCTGTTACCCAATTTGTTACATTGTTGTAATGTTACAATATGTTGTATATCTCCTGAAATATGTAATAAAATCTTTACGAAACAAAAACAAAAAAAAATTGAACATATCTACAGATTAGCAACCAAACGAGGTCACGTACCAACCTAGAACTTGGACTGCTCAGTCACTTAGGAAGAGTAATATATCAATAAGTAAAAATGTATGTGCAACACATCTACAGTAAGAATTAACTAACCTGGAGAAGGGCTTGTGCACTAGGCCTATAATATTGGAGATTAAAATGGAGGAATAATGATATGAGACTTAAAGAGGGAGTAAACCCTGTCTGTATATGCAGAATAGCATTCTTGTTATACTCACTGTGGAATTTAAGGGGTTAATTCTCTCTATTGTGTAAAAAGGCTCTTTGATCCTTTATGGACAGATCCTCCCCCTCCTGCAGGGTCTCTCTTGGCAAGGCCAGATAAGACAGTCAGAGTAGTAAAGCATGCGTGCTGTAGACAATGGCGCAGGCGCACTGGGCGCGCCGCAAGTGAAGGCAAACACTGACGGCTCCCGCGCGCATGTGCCGTAGTGACGTCATCGCTGCTCCGGCCACTCACAGCGCCGGAGCAGCGATACCCGGAAGGCAAATGGACACTTTGTAGAAGAGGGGACAGGTTGTGGGTTTAGTAACACTTTAAAAAGTCAGGGATCATCTGATTTAGCCATAGCTATAGAGTGGCATTAGTGAAAAAAGACTCCAGACAAATTTTCCATACTTTATCGAACTTAGCAATGCATCCACGGGAGATGTATGTGGCTTTATCTAGGGGACTTACGGAATTAACTAAAGCTTTCCAACAATTTAAGGAGGGTCCCTCCGGTTGCTTCCATTTTAAAAATATTGCCTTCCGGGCATTTGGTTGCTGTGCAGTGCGCCAGAGTGCCCACCAAGCCCAACAAACAAATCGGTATGGTCTGTGGGATTGGGATCATTAACAGAGAAGTTATAAACTGCACTAGCTCTTCCCAGAAAGAATGTAATTTGGGGCAGGACCAGAACATGTGACAAAAAATCTGCTTCCCAACTACCACACTTCCAACAGGGGGGATAGGCCCCAGGATAAATGTATTCATTTTTTGCAGTGTTAAATACATCTGATGAATACGCTTGAATCGGATTAAGCGGTCCTTGACCGTTACAAATTGAAGAAAGGTTTTACTCCCACATACCCCAATCTTCTGTATCTAGCTCTGGGAAATCCACCCTCGACTTAGCATATAGAGTCTTTAGGCAGGTATGTACAGGCAGTAGTGGCAGTAGTGCCTTGTATATAGCAGACAAGGGTTTAACCATTTGATCATCTCGCAATAGAGATTCCAAGTTAAATTGGAGGAGTATTAGTCATTGAGCCCCAAATTGAGAGAATGCACATCTGAGCTGAAGATATCTAATAAGACTAGAAGACCTCTGAAGAAGTCACGTGACAGTGACGAATGCGCAAAGGGACACTAGATACCGGAAGCGAGGTACGAGCTCGATGCTCGTTTATCCCATGCAACTTTGAGCAACATAAATGTGAGTTTACTGTACTTTACTTGTATTGAATAAAACCTTTTAAAAACGTACTACACTATCGAGACCCTTCCTCTCCTTATCCATTTTTGCGAGACACATACACCTGAACTAGAGTGTACACCCCAGTAAAAGAGACGCCCAAACACCTGGATTTAAAGGGAGCCGCCCGCCATAGGACACAGAAGCCCCATTGAGAACCAGCTAACACATATACACGCTGTTACCTTACAGCGGTAAGGTAAGGGTACATCCATTACTATATTCCACGGAAGATCAGGAACCACCTGCAGCTACTGGTCACAATAACCACCAGCACCGATACCGTTATACCCCACCAGGATTTGTCACCAGCGCCATAGCAAACCACACTTTGCCCACACTAGGAAAGGGCTCACCCCCACGGACTGTTCTTGCACTTTTGCATTACTTATTTATTGATCGTATTCCATTTTTTTGGCTATGCTTACCTTTCACACATCCTTATCCACCTAGTTGGTTTTATGCACTGATGCAATTTTTATTGCGACTATTTTATGTGTCATATTTTTTAACCACTTGTACTTGACCGCAGCACTTTATGCACGGCCATCACAGATTTACCTTATTTTAATGTGACGCTTGATGCAACTATATGCAATTTTTATGCGTTTCTATGCAATTATAAGAGACGTCATTTTTATATGATTTTATGTGATTTACCCACATCATTCTCACTTGATACACCTCTGCACACTTCTCACGGATTTATTCTTTGAATATGATGTTTTATGCGATTTCATGTGATTTTATGCAATTTTAAGCTATGTCACGTCCATGCGATTTTATGTGATTTATGCACAAAAATTCACACCTTTCACGGATTTATCTTTTGAATATGATGTTTTATGCGATTTCATGCAATTTTATGCAATTTTAAGCTATGTCACGTTTATGCGATTTTATGTGATTTATGCACAAAAATTCACACCATCCTCTATCTTCTGCATAATCGGCACTTACTTGTGTGCATACCTATTTAATATACCTTAGTTTCTACAGCTTTATTATACAGCGCAGCACTACCTCTTTACCTTACCTTAATTCCTTGGGATCCGATAGTTCCTATCAGTGCTTTGCCGCAGTATTCCATTAGCCCTATTAATTCACCAGGCAAGCGCAGAGATACATATTATACCATATCTAATAAGGTGTTGATTGGATAACCTAAATTTGTGTTTGAGATTATCAAAAGGTAGAATAACCCCATCCTCACATATATGTTAAACTGCCTTAATGCCCTTTGTTGCCCATATTCTTGTACCAGGGATAGAATGGAATTCCGCCAGTAACGGATTGAACCACAAGGGGGTAAACTAGAGACCACCTATTGGGCTCCTCTTGATGTCTACAGGCTCGTATTTGCCACACCAGTATAACAGATTTCATAGAATGTGTGAGAACAGAAGGTGCTTGGAGGCCTCAGTATAGTGCATCCTTTGAAAGCCTTTAAGACTTCTTGCAGACCTGCTACTTGTATGGAATCTTAGATATATTCATCAGGTTCCTTTTTTGTCTAGAGTATTACAATATGTATTATTATAACCATTATAAAATCAAACCATTAACCATTACAAATTCAAATATTTCAGCAAAGTTGGGGGTTGGCAACCTATCAATCGCAATCCCCCGGCAGGTAACAGGTAGATTTCCTCCCTTCCTTCATCACCCCTGGAACCTGGTCTAGGAGCGGGGGTGGCATTTCCTTGAACCCATCCCCTGCGTTTTCCTCTGTAGCAGCCAAAAGCCATCTTCTCCTCCTCTCTATCCTGCCGGCATTCAGCTGCCACAGAAGAAAAATACAGGGGATTGATTCCTGTAAACGCCATCCCCCACTGATCCTCCTGTCCAGGTTCCATTTCCTCCTGCTGCCTGACCCCCCCCCCCCCGCAATTCTGCCTGCTTGCCCTCCAGTTGCTGCAGGGAATCTTCAAGATGGAAATTGGGGGAAGGGGCCCCCCCTTTTCTGAATAAATACAGTGAGTGTTCAGTACTGATCACTCACTGTGTTTATTCACAAGTGAAGCATAGTAAAAACTGTTTACTATGCTTCAATTTGTGAATGAACAGGAAGACTGTGCATAGCTCTTCCTGGTCATTCCTTCTGTGTAGAGAATCTCATTTATCTGTCTCAAAGGTGAGACATTAGGGATCTGTTTATACCCCTGATATTTAACTTAAGCCCCCCAACAGGGCTGCTAAAAAAAAATAAAAAAATAATAAAAAAATGTAAAAAACTACTGACACTGTTCACTGCCCTACTGCCCTAATTTCTGCCCTACTGACAAAGTATACTGCTCTAATGACACAGTCCACTGGCCTACTGAAACCGTCCACTGCCCTACTGACACCGTCCTCTGCCCCACTGACACCGTCCTCTGCCCCACTGACACCGTCCTCTGCCCCACTGACACCGTCCTCTGCCCTACTGCCACCATCCACTGCTCTACTGCCACCATCCACTGCTCTACTGCCACCATCCTCTGCCCTACTGACAAAGTCTACTGCTCTATTGACATGTCCACTGCTCTACTGACACGTTCCACTGCTCTAATGACTTCATCCACTGCCCTATGGACGGTAGGACAGGAGGAGTTCCCAGTAGTCCTGTTTCTGCATTCCACAAACAGAAGGGTGAGTGAGTACTGCCATCCTAGGACTGGAAGTGTTTTGATAGAGGAACACCGATTAAAATAAGCTCGACTGCTTCCAGCACATCTAAAGACTGGCAAGCTACAATACATTACACTTTTGGAATAGTCGGGGTTGACTCACAGTTCAATGCTCAAGACACTTTCTTTTTTAGTACAAAATAATTTTATTACATATAAATACAATCATATAGACAATTACAAAGAAAAAGGAAAAAATTGTTGATAGACATTGAACAATACTTAATCATATAAAATCTTGACAGAGGTTAAATAATTAAATTCTGTCCTGAGTGGCACATGGCCATTTATACAAAGATCAATCCAAAATTACCGATCAATTCAGAGATACACATAAGGTTTAAAGAAAAGTTCAAAATTACTGTAAATGGGATGACCTGAAGTAGGCTAGACGAGCCTTAGTAGACAATTCCGACATGTTTCGCCATAACAATGGCTTCCTCAGGGTGGGTCTACTGTACAAGGTAAATGTATCTAATATGGAAGAAATTGTCATAATTAATATATTTTACTATTAGATTAGATCAAGAATAGCCCTTGCCGGTTACAGAAGGGGGTTTGGAAGAGGTAACCAGGGAGGGAGCCCACTGGTTGGGATCCGGAAGGGATCGCCCCCACCCCCAATCCCCCAGTGATGGAAACAGAGGTATCCCCTTAAGTCGATCAGAACTTACCCAGGTCGGTATAGATGGTAGGAAAGATCGGACACAGATCAAGTTGTGGAGTGAAGTGGTCCTAAGGGGTGCCTTCAATGCATAGCAGAAGGTGAGTCAAGCCGGGCCAGAAAAAGGAATTTTCTAGTCAGAGAAGGGTATCAGTGAGAAGGGTTGATAAATTTGTGTAAAAGTCAAGTAATATAGTGTTGTTAGTCCATGTTAAATTAATTCATGGACATAAAGTCACACACTATATAAAGTGGACAAATGTCTCAAATATTTACTTACTTCAACAAATAGTTAAAAGAATACTGATAATGGAGATAGTGGAACCTTGTTATTTTTGAAAAGGATGGTCAAAAACGGGAGGCACCTGAAATGTATTAATATAGGTAAGGGTCTGGAACTTAAGACATAAGAGGGTAAATTGAGTGTAAATGCAAGTTTAAAGTTTAGTACCTGTTTAGATCTGTATATTGAGAGCTAATTCAACACAAGTGAAAGCGTGAGTGGGCACCTTTAGATGGAAACGGTGTCCACAGTAGCCGAAGGTCCCTGGTGGAATTGAGAGTGTAGATAGTAAGAGCAATCTAAATTAGATGTGGCAAAAAGCCAGTTTAAAAATCAAAGGGTAGGTATGAGGTAAACTGGTGCCACTCAGGACAGAATTTAATTATTTAACCTCTGTCAAGATTTTATATGATTAAGTATTGTTCAATGTCTATCAACAATTTTTTCCTTTTTCTATGTAATTGTCTATATGATTGTATTTATATGTAATAAAATTATTTTGTACTAAAAAAGAAAGTGTCTTGAGCATTGAACTGTGAGTCAACCCTGACTATTCCATACTATTTCTGCACCGCTATAATCCCTAGTCCATTACCCCCCTTCGTTTATACTCTAATACCAAGGGATGAGGTGCTGTATAACTTAGCGGATCCTCTCTGTCCTTTTTATATATTACATTACACTTTTGTTTTTGGGTTTGGATACACTTTAACTTGCATATAAATGCAGAAAGTGAAAGTGGTCAGACATGCAGTATAAACCAAACAACATAAATCTCTATTTTGACAGATATTTCTATAAATATTCATACTATTATCATTTGACCTTAAATTACATTTAAAATAACGAAACATGGTCAACCATTGTGTCCCAAAGTTTGGTCTGCTAGAAATGTCTGTGGAGTTCTGCTGATGCCCATACACATGGGGTTTGTTGCAGGATACAGCTGAAATGAGCTGAAGGCAATCATTCATGTCCATAGGAACCATTACAGCTCTGGAGGTATCTGGTAGCCATACAGATACAGTTACATTGCTAATTAGTGTGAACAGTAAAAGGGTTCCTACCCTACCATAATTAGGAAGTGAAGAGGCATAGCAGCCAACAGTAATTGATTTCCAGGGACTGTCTTAGGTTTCAGTAGCAAAGGGAGCACAGTTTAGATATTTCTATGCATGTTTAGGGAGTTCTGACACGTAATTTACATGGGCCTTTGCTGAGCTTAATTTGCCCTAGTCTTACAGTGGAACTGGAAATTTTGGTATGTATGATAATCAATTTCTGCTAGACAGTTAAACACACATTTGAAATACAAATTTGTTATTTCTTTTAGGTTGTTTTATTCAACAATATGTGTAATTTTTTGTGATTTTTTTGTTTGTGATTCACACACCTCTGCTACACTGCAGAGTCAGAACGGTGACACCACTATTTATTGCTGATGGTTCCTAGTTTCCTGTGTTTCCTCTCTGCATTCCGTTTACTTATTACACTATAACTGAGAATTGCAACACTAGTCAGGTACACATGTACTCAACTAGGCTTCCTACAGAGCTTAAGCTCTAAGCCCAGTGACTGAAACATGTTTAGACAGGATTATGCATTGCGATAGTGCCTAATTGGTTTACAATACCTGTTTCCTCTTATGGCCTGTACACATGATCAAATAATCGTACGAAAAAAAAAACACTTTAAAAGTGATTGTACGATAATCGGATCATTAGTACACAGCTTTCGAGAGCCGATCACGGCAGTTTATCCAATATTATCCGATCGGACAAGAACAAAAAATGTTCACGTACGATAGAAGATCATATGATATTAGTTTAATCAGTACAATTGTTGTTCGAAAATATAATACAAATACCCTACAACACATTACATCACTTCCCAATTTTTATTCTGTCATACGAGAAGTTTCGTAACTTTGGTAAACTCTTCATTTTCGATATGAGATTAGCATGCAAAAAAAAACAGACAGACAATCATTCGTCCAATAATCTCATCATGTGTACTAGGCATTAGCCCGTGTTATTTGGGTCTGTGTGGCATTTTGGGAAAATCACATAAATACTGGTTTCAGGCAACAATACTAACTGTATTCAAACATGTATCAGGCTTTCTGTGAATACATAAAATCAATATAATCATAATAATAGTGCAGCGGAGTTAAAAGCAGTATATAAAAGGCATATTTGTCAAATGTAAAGGTATTATAGAAAGTCCAAAACCCAAATAGGAACTGTCCTTTACAATATAAAAGAATCCCTTGTGTGAAAGTATCCAGAGCATCAATCCTCTACGTGAATAGACCCACCACCAGCACACAGATTGCTCGTTCACCTCAATGTTTAAACCCCTAAGCTGATAGGAAGGTCAAATGTCAGCGGACGAAGTCCCGTAGGACATAACGGGTACGGGAGGAGAAGCCACGTTCTGTGACATCGCCCTTGATTATCCGACAACAGCCGAATGTACTGATCAGACGTTCGGCGTGTTAACAAGTGTTATGCTTGAACCAAGACGTGGATCCTGTAAGATACTAGTACATATCAATAAAGTGTATATTTTAAAGCTACAGTGAGCACTAAGGTGCTTTCATTTTTTTTTTTTTTCAAATTCTTTATTTATTTCTATCATCCCATTATACATAGCGTCAGGTTCATTTAGATAAAGGTGTTTTCATCTTTTATATGTCCTGGGCAATATGCATGAATACCAGAACGGTGGGGACCTGCTTGCATCCGTCATCCCTCTTCTCCGGGCAGTGGGAACCCATGCATTTGACCTTCCTGTTGGCTCCGAGGTCTAAAGGTGAGCGAGCAATCTGTGTGCTGGTGGCGGGTCTATTCACGTAGAGGATTGATGCTCTTGATACTTTCACCCAAGGGATTATTTTTTATCGTAAAGGACAGTTCCTTTTTGAGTTTTGGACTTTCTATAATACCTGGACATTTGACAAATATGCCTTTTATATACTGCTTTTAACTATGCTGCACTGTTATTATGATTATATAAATTTTTGGGGCTATGTGAAATTTCTCTTGGAGTTCAGCTTGCAGATCGATTGTTGCTATTACTTTTTTGGTTGCGCTGATTGTATTTTTCTAATACATAAATTTTTGATTTCTTTTTTGGCACTAAAATATTACATTACAATTTATCTACTGTTATGTACCTATTCTATTGTCAATATTATTATTTTTTTTATAATAGTGAAATGTGCTAAATGTAGCAGTCCAGAACAGGCTAGTCATTCAGCCAGGGCTAGAATATGTAATCTTATATTTTGTATATTTGCTGAATCATTTTAGCATTTGGTAATGACTCACAAAGTCTTTATTGAATATAGACGGTTGAAAATTCTAGTATTCAGACTCTGGTTAGCAAATATTTATTGCATTCCTTGTAGGGTTTGCGAAACATGCTTAAAATTTTCCTGTTTTAAAAAGACACATTTTTGAATAAGCCTATTGTACATCAATCTGAATAGTTGGTGGTTTTGGAACCTAAAATATTTATTTATTATAGCAAACTGTTTCTTGCTCCCAAGTGCTTTTTGCATTCAGTAGATCTATTAGAAGCAAAAGGCATTCAAGGTTAAGACCTTTGAATGGGAAACAATGATGCCAAATCCTACTGGGGGGCACAATCTCAATACTGATGTCAATTTGCTGAGACCATGGACAAATCACTTTATCTTTCTGAAGCTCTGGCACCTCCCAGGCATATTTGATAATCAAGCAGTTTTTCCAAGTAATCTATTCATATACCTTATAAAGATGATTTTATATATATATATATATATATATATACACACAGTATTTCACAAAAGTGAGTACACTCCTCACTGTTTTGTAAATATTTTATTATATTTTTTTATGCGACAACACTGAAAAAATTACACTTTGCTACAATGTAAAGTAGTGAGTGTACAGCTTGTATAACAGTGTCAATTTGCTGTCCCCTCAAAATAACTCAACACACAGCCATTAATGTCTAAACCGTTGGCAACAAAAGTGAGTACACCCCTAAGTGAAAATGTCAAATTGGGCCCAAAGTGTCAATATTTTGTGTGGCCACCATTATTTTCCAGCACTGCCTTAACCCTCTTGGGCATGGAGTTCACCAGAGCTTCACAGGTTGCCACTGGAGTCCTCTTCTACTCCTCCATGACAACACCACAGAGTTTTTCTCGCGCTCCTCCACCTTCCATTTGAGGATGCCCCACAGATGCTCAATAGGGTTTAGGTCTGGAGACACGCTTGGCCAGTCCTTCACCTTTACCCTCAGCTTTTTTTAGCAAGCAGTGGTGGTTTTGGAGGTGTGTTTGGGGTCGTTATCATGTTGGAATACTGCCCTGCAGCCCAGTCTCTGAAGGGAGGGGATCCTGCACTCAATATGTCACAGTACATGTTGACATTCATTGTTCCCTCAATGAACTGTAGATCCCCAGTGCCGGCAGCACTTATGCAGCCCCAGACCATGACACTCCCACCACCATGCTTGACTGTAGGCAAGACACACTTGTCTTTGTACTTGTCTTTGTACTCCTCACCTGGTTGCTGCCACACATGCTTGACACCATCTGAACCAAATAAGTTTATCTTGGTCTCATCAGACCACAGGACATGGTTCCAGTAACCCATGCCCTTAGTCTAGGCTTTCTTGTGCATCATCTTTAGAAGAGGCTTCCTTCTGGGACGACAGCCATGCAGACCAATTTGATGTAGTGTTCGGCATATGGTCTGAGCATTGACAGGCTGACCCCCCACTCCTTTAACCTCTGCAAAAATGCTGGCAGCACTCATACATCTATTTCCCAAAGACAACCTCTGGATATGATGCTGAGCACATGCACTCAACTTCTTTGGTCCGCCATGGCGAGGCCTGTTCTGAGTGGAACCTGTCCTGTTAAACCGTTGTATGGTCTTTGGCCACTGTGCTGCAGCTCAGTTTCAGGATCTTGGCAATCTTTTTATAGCCTACACCATCTTCATGTAGAGCACCAATTCTTTTTTTCAGATCCTCAGAGTTCTTTGCCATGAGGTGCCATGTTAAACTTACAGTGACCAGTATGAGAGAGTGAGAGCGATAACACCAAATTTAACACACCTGCTCCCCATTCACACCTGAGACCTTGTAACACTAACGAGTCACATGACACCAGGGAGGGAAAATGGCTAATTGGGCCCAATTTGGACATTTTCACTTAGGGGTGTACTCACTTTTGTTGCCAGCGGTTTAGACATTAATGGCTGTGTGTTGAGTTATTTTGAGGGGACAGCAAATTTACACTGTTATACAAGCTGTACACTCACTACTTTACATTGTAGCAAAGTGTAATTTCTTCAGTGTTGTCACATGAATAAAAGATATAATAAAAAATTTACAAAAATGTGAGGGGTGTACTCACTTTTGTGAGATACTGTGTATATATATATATATATATATATATATATATATAACACAAAGAAAAAATTCTCAAACGACCCAGATATGCTTTAGCTTCAAACAGCTTAGTTTGAAAGATCCATCAATGCCACATGTCACATACTTATTCATAGGAAAGGTTGCGGGTAGACAGAAGTTTATAAAGACAGATGCTCAACTTTTATTTACATATCAAAATGTATTCTCAAAAGATAAAATCAATAACTTGCTCGTACTTTTTTTTACTTAATTTATGAATGAATTATATATAAATAAATAATAATAATAAATAATTATATATAAATAAATATATATATATAGCCAATAATCACCCTTCTCTGTTAAATTACTATTAAGTAGACCTAAAATCAGAAGATAAAATCAATAACTTGCTCGTACTTTTTTTTACTTAATTTATGAATGAATTATATATAAATAAATAATAATAATAATAATTATATATAAATAAATATATATATATAGCCAATAATCACCCTTCTCTGTTAAATTACTATTAAGTAGACCTAAAATCAGAAGATAAAATCAATAACTTGCTCGTACTTTTTTTTACTTAATTTATGAATGAATATATATATATATATATATATATATATATATATATATATATATATATATATTGCCAATAACCACCCTTCTCTGTTAAATTACTATTAAGTAGACCTTTTATGACCTAAGCTTTGCTCTTTGACAATTAAGTTGGCCAAAATGAATCGCTTTCTGAATGTGAAAAGCTGTCATCTTGATAAATTCACTCTTATTGTCACAAAAGAGTTGGTGAAGTATCAAACAGAAAAATTGCACAAACTATGATTAATTCAATCTGTTTTCTTGTCATACGAGATTAATTAGGAATAATGGATTCTTGCTTTATCATTAATGACATCTATTCCATGCAAACATGTGAATGGATTTGAGCTCTGGGAAAAGGGTTTCACCAGGGAGTATGAAGAATTGATTGTAACCTTTTGTCAAGAGTTCATAGTATTGATTTTCTGTGATTCAGAAAATATCTATTACAATCTCTAGAATGCACATTTTCAAGCAGAAAAATCTAAAATACATTACAAAAAAAAATGTGCCATAATCTATTAGAAGTGACATTTTAAAATATGATCCTGGGTTTTTGTTGATCTTGTTTACCCTTATGAATTACCCTTATTAGACATTTGCTTAGAACTGACTTTTATTTTATATGCTGTATCTTATTAAATGTATAAATGAAATTATATCCCACACTTTTTTTCATTTTCATTTTCATACTAAAATTCAACTCCAAACAAATACACAGATGGAAAACATACGATATATACACTATATTGTCAAAAATATTGGGACACCTGCCTTTACGCTCACATGAACTTTAATGGCATCCCAGTCTAATGCCCCGTACACACGGTCGGAAATTCCGACCACAAAATCTGTCGGAATTTTTCTGACGTATTTTGTCTGACACTGGTGTTGCATACACACGGTCGGACAAAGTTGTCGGAAAATCCGATCATTCTGAACGTGGTGACGTTCGTTGCGTACAACGGAACTACGTAGAGGCTAGTAGCCAATAGGTTTGGTCTCCTAATTTGATCTGAGCATGCGTGGCACTTTGTCCGTCGGAATTCTCTACACACGATCGGAAAAAGTCAGATCGGATTTTGTTGTCGGAAAATTTGAGAGCAGGATCTCAAATTTTTTCCGGCGGAAATTCCGACAGAAAAAGTCCGATGGAGCCCACACGGTCGGACAACATGGTCCGATCGGACATTTTCCGTCGGAATTTCCGACCGTGTGTACGGGGCATTAGTCCATAGGGTTCAATATTGAGTTGGCCCACCCTTTGCTGCTATAACAGCTTCAACTCTTCTGGGAAGGCTGTCCACATGGTTTAGAAGTGTGTCTATGGGAATGTTTGACCATTCTTCCAGAGTCAATTTTGTGAGGTCAGGCATTAATGTTGGACGAGAAGGCCTGGCTCCCAGTCTCCGCTATAATTCATCCTAAAGGTGTTCTATCAGGTTTAGGTCAGTACTCTGTGCAGGCCAGTCAAGTTCCTCCACCTCAAGCTCACTCATCCATATCTTTATGGACCTTGCTTCCTGTCTATTCTATACTATACGTCCTTTTCCTGAGGAAGCCACATCGGCGAAACATGTTGAAAAACCCGGACGTATTACACTCATGTATTTGATTACGGCATTTCTTGTTTATACTTTATAGGCTGTGTGTATAGACTTATGCAAATAGGAAATATTGTAATCTTCACTTTTTATTATATAGTTTTTCTCAAAAAATAAAATATTTTTTTATATATGTGTGAACTCTACAAATTTGTACCTTTGATAGTCCGATTTCTCCAAGCTACTTTGTACTCTTCAATTTTGGGATGATGGTACTATACAAATATTAAAGCGGTTCTACACCCATTTCATTTAGTAAATCTCTTTGCCTTCCAAATCAGGCAAAGAGTACTAAATGAAATGTTTTTTTTTTTTTTTTTTTTTTACTTACCTTGTAATTGAAGACTTCCGGTCTTCTCCCTCTGCGGCGGCGGGCGGGGTCTTGCGTCGATCGTCGTCACGCCGCACTGTCTCCTGGGATCTGGTGTCATTGATCCCAGGAGTCAGTGCGGGCATCTTCCGAAATCTCGCGAGATTTCGGCCACATCTTCCGAAATCTCCCGAGATTTCGGCCGCATCTGCCGAAATCTCGTGAGATCTCGGCAGATGAGCCGTTACTGCGCACGCGCGAGTAACGGCAGTGCATGGTGGGCCATCTAAAGTCCCTGTGGGTGTTTCACATGCCCACAGGCAAGATGGCCCCCAGCACTAAAGAAGAAGACGAGGAACTTCATCGGACGAAAACCGGCGGCGATCGAGATGGAAGATGGAACAGGTGAGTCCCCTAATAAAGGTAAGCACACTTTATATTACATCCTTAAAAAAAAAATTTTTTTTCAGAGTGCAGAACCGCTTTAATTATTTTGGAACCAATCCTTGTCCAAATACTCTTGATTCTGTTAAAATACGGTACATTTTAAAATATATAAAGTGATGCTTTAGATGTAATCCTGTAGGACATCTGTTAGAGGTAGCACATAAGGCAATTGTTAAGATAAGGAGTGTGCTAATCATAAATGTTTTAGTGAATAGGAGGCTGACCTCAAATAAAACATACCAGACCATGAAAGGGGGAAGGGTTACTTAAGGTTAGTGTGCAAATCACTATTAATTAGCTTTGTTATTGCTATATCAAAACATCTGCTCTTCTTCTTAGGATGTTATATGATTGGAAGCTAAGATCACAATACCAATATAATATCATATGTTATCCAAAATTCTATGAATATTGAGAAATATTAGTTGTTTAAACCAGTGAATATGCATGTTTTTATTATGCTTTACCTGCAGAGGGCTGCTTAAATGAAGAAGTAAAATTAATTGTTTAACCACTTGCTTACTGGGCACTTAAACCCCCCTCCTGTCCAGACCAATTTTCAGCTTTCGGCACTGACGCACTTTGAATGACAATTGCGTGGTCATACAACACTGTACCCAAATGAAATTTTTATCATTTTTTTCACACAAATATAGCTTTCTTTTGGTGGTATTTAATCACAGCTGGGGTTTTTATTTTTTTCTAAAACATACAAAAAAAAAAAAATGGAAAATTTTGAAAAAAAAAATCATGTTTAATAGTTTGTTATACAATTTTGCAAACAGGTAATTTTTCTGCTTCATTGATATGCGCTGATGAGGTGGCACTGATAGGCTGCACTGGTGAGCACTGATAGGCTGCACTGATGGGCACAGATAAGGTGGCACTAATGGGGACAGATAAGTCGGTACTGATGGGCACAGATAGGCACCACTGATAGATGGCATTGATGGGCACTGATAGGTGGCACTGATGGGCACTGATAGTTGGCACTGATGGGCACTGGTAGGTGACACTGATGTGCAGAACTGTTCAGGCACTGATTGTGGGCACTGACAGATGGCACTGTGGGCACTGACAGGAGGCGCTTGTGGGCACTGACAGGTGGTGTTGGTGGGCACTGACAGGTGGCACTTGTAGGGGGAACAGGTGGGCACCAAGGAGCCGGGGCACATTGCAGTGATCAGGACTATTGGGCACTGATAGGTACCACTGATAGATGGCACTGATGGGCACTGATAGGTGGCACTGATGGGCACTGGTAGGTGACACTGATGTGCAGCACTGTTCAGGCACTGATTGTGGGCACTGACAGATGGCACTGTGGGCACTGACAGGTGGCACTGTGGGCACTGACAGGTGGCGCTGGTGGGCACTGGTAGGTGGCACTTGTAGGGGGCACAGGTGGGCACCAAGGAGCCGGGGCACATTGCAGTGATCAGGACTATTGTCCCTCTCACTGCCGCCGGTGATCAGTTTTTTTTACCGGGTGTGTTGTCATCACATGATCAGCTGTCATTGGCTGACAGCTGATCACGTGGTAAGAGGTCGGGATCGACCTCTTACTCGGATCTGTGATTCAGCTAGTCTGACAGACTCACTGATCACAGAGCGCGCCGTGCGCCCCTTTCCGGGGGCGCGCAGGCCACTTGTGCACGGGACGACGTCATAGGACGTAGTCCCGCAATGTAGATCCGCGATGTAGCCGTCATTCGGCTATAGCGCGGATCTCTACAGGTTAAAAAGGATTACATTTTTACACTATTTTAAATATTGCCTTGGATACTCCACTATTTTACTGTTTCTTGGAAATGTTCTTTAGCCATAGTACTTAATCAAACAAATAAAAGCAAAAAGATTATCTTGATCTAAATAATGGTATCATTCTGTTTTATTGTTCAATACCCAGTCCCTTTGTATCATTTGTAAATATATACGGTATTTAAAAGGTGGTTTTCTTCTTAGCATATTACATGTGCAGGTTCTGCTTTCTGCTTTGCAGCGCAACACAGTGGCTGTGTTTTACTCCACCGTATCACAATGCAAGTCTACAAGTCAGCCAACTCAACGAAAACACAGTTCCTGTATGGTTTTTATATTTCTATAGTTGTAACAAAGGGAGATACAGGGGTTGATACACTAAAGGCAATTGAACTATTCACTTTACAAGGCAATTGCACTTTGCAAGGACATTTTCCCTTAGCTTAGTAAAGGTGGAGGCAGTGTTCTGGCTTTCATCATTAAATCATATGTAAGCAAATATTCTGTTTTTTGTTTTTATCTCCTTGCACATGACTGGGCATTCTTTGCAAAGTGACCAGTCAACTTGCATTTAGTAAATCAACCACAACATGATAGCAAATTGAGTGATTTTTTTCTAAAACTTAATTTACAAATTACTATATTTAATATATAACAAAATGACACAAACACAAGCATGAAAAATTAGGAATTATCAGGGAAAAAAAATGACTTAAGGATAAGCAGCATAAGGATATGCCGTCCTGTTTTGGTCTCCAGTCCTCGGGAAGGATGTGCTGGAACTGGAGAGAGTCCAGAGAAGGGTGACAAAACTGATAAGGGGGCTGGAGGATCTCTGTTATATGGCACAGCTACACACATTAACCACTTGTCGACCGCCTCCTGTACATTTACGTCAGCAGAATGGCAAGGCTGGGCAAAGTAACGTACCTGTACGTTACTTTGAATTTCCCACCATGCACACTCGCGCGTGCCCGCGTGCCTGCGTGCCTGCCGGAGCTGAAGAACGGGGAGATGCCGATGTAAACACAGCATCTCCCCGTTTTGCCTAGTGACAGGACACTGATCGTCTGCTCCCTGTCATCAGGAGCAGTGATCAGTGTCGTGTCACTGCTAGCCCATCCCCCACTTAGAATCACTCCCTAGGACACACTTAACCTGTCCCCCGCCCCCTAGTGGTTAACACCTTCACTGCCAGTGACATTTTTACAGTAATCAATGCAATTTTATAGCATTGGTCGCTGTATTAATGCCAATGGTCCCAAAAATGTGTCAAAATTGTCCGATGTGTCCCCCATAATGTCGCAGTCACGATAAAATTTGCTGATCGCCGCCATTTCTAGTAAAAAGAAATTATTAATAAAAATGCCATAAAACCTATTTTGTAGACGCTATAACTTTTGCGCAAACCAATCAATAAACACTTATTGCAATTTTTTTTTTTCACCAAAAATATGTCAAAGAATACGTATCGGCCTAAACTGAGGGAAAAAAATTTTTTTTAGATTTTTTGGGGGGATATTTATTATAGCAAAAAGTAAAAAATAATGTGTTTTTTTCAAAATTGTTGCTCTTTTTTTTGTTTATAGCGCAAAAAATAAAAACTGCAGGGGTGATCAAATACCACCAAAAGAAAGCTCTATTTGTGGGAAAAAAGGTACATCAATTTTGTTTGGGAGCCACGCCGCACGACCGCGCAATTGTCAGTTAAAACGACGCAGTGCAGAATCACAAAAAGTGCTCTGGTCTTTGGCCAGCCAAATGGTCCGGGGCTTAAGTGGTTAAACTTATTCTCCCTGGTGAAGAGATGATTAGGAGGATATATGATTGTAATATACAAATATCTAAATGGTGATTCTAGCATAGGAAGAAAACAAGCAGATACGCAGCATATCAATGAAGTTGGATGAGAAGGGGTTTAACCTTAAACCGCATAGGGGGTTCTTTACCATTAGGCCCCTTTCACACTGGGGCTTTCAGGTGGTACAGCGCTAAAAATAGCGCCTGTACACCGCCTGAAAAAAAAACGGCCCCATTCACTCCAGTGTAAAAGCCGGCGGGCTTTCACACTGGAGCGGTGCCCTAGTAGGACGGTAAAAAAAGTCCTGCTAGCAGCATCTTTGGAGCGGTATAGGAGCAGTGTATTCACCGCTCCTATACCGCTCCTACCCATTGATTTCAATGGGACACCGCGGTAACACCGCGGCAATACCGTCGCAAAGCGCCGCTACGGCGGCGCTTTGCGGGGGATTTTAACCCTTTTTACCACCGCGAGCGGCCGAATACCGCGGCTAAAACGACGGTAAAGCAGCGCTAAATATAGAGCTGCTTTACCGTCACTGCGGCTCCCGCCCCAGTGTGAAAGGGGCCTTAGAGCGGTAAGGATGTGGAATTCCCTTCCGCAACTGGCGTCAGCAGGGATTGTCATTAATTTCAAAAAACATTTAGACAGGCATCGTAGCAGATGCAACATACAGGGATATGGGAAATGGCAGAGAAATAAATGCATAAACACTCATACATCCACACCCACACAGATTGAATTAGGTATACTCATGTCTTTATTTAACCTTACCAACTATGTAACCTTTAGATGTGAGATCTCTTCCATCAGTGTGCTGTGGAGGAACACTTGACAGTTTTAAAAAGAAGAGGAGACTACATTGAACATGTCACTATGAATGTCATATGGTAAGACTGTTATAATCACGAAAACTCTTGTATCATACTGCTTCAATTCATGTAAAAGAAAGTTGAACAAGAGAAAAACTTTGTATTGGGATAAATAGTCTGTCTCTTGTCTCTTCTGCACCCTCTGGAAACTGCTGGAGGAATAAAAGATGTAAACAAACTGTTTCCAGGCAGAATCAAACAGTAAAAAGACATAACTGTAAAGAAAAAAGAAAAAAAAAAGTAGACACTATGCTTAAATTTTTAGTCTCTTAAAACACTGTTGTGGTGCTACTCCCCAGCTGCAGGTTGAATATCTGTTTCCCCTGCAGCACACAGTAGTGTCACCCGCTGCCTCATACATCATGCAATGCTGGCAGGGGGTACCACTACGTGTGACAGGGGTAGCTGGTCTTCACACATTTAGTGGCCGGGGAGCAGCATTGACGTATTGCTTCAAGACATGGGCTGCCAGAAAGGTAGTACAATGCCTCTTCTTTTTACAGGTATGCATGTTTGCTATTTTGATTTTGTGGTAACATGTCACTTCAAGGTCCTTGTGCCTAAAGCTGACCATACACCAGTCAGGGGCTGGTGTATGGTCCAATCACAGCCAGTCGTAAACTCCCCCCCCCCCTCACACACAGACTCCCTGTGGACTCCACATCCCTTGCACACATGGAGGAAACCCCACTAACACCACTATTTTTTAAAACGTTTGTTTGTAAATTATTAATCTTTGCAAGATCTTGCCATAATTGAGTCAACTAATTTAATTTTAAAGCATTTTTTATTTTTTTTGTAAATTATTTTATTGGTATTTTCCAAAAAAAAAAGAAAACAGGTTACAATAAAGAGCCTCTGGGCTTTCCCCGGCCCAGAAAAATACAAACATACAAAATTAAAGGTACAAAAAAGAAAAAAAAAATACAAAAAATATAAAAATTGAATATACCCCACGCAACCGTCTTCACTAAAAGAATGGGCCCTACGCATTGATCGCATAGCAACGATGGAGAAACTGATCTTCACTTCGCAAGATAAAATCTTGAGCTTCTCTGCGATCTGGGAGGCATGGACCACATACAAAACTTCCCAGTCATATCAGGAGTTATTGCAACAAAATATGTAACCTATTATCACAACGCAAATTTATCATAGATGGTCTCACCCGGGGATCCGGGAGACCCAGTGAGCATGGCACGTGGATAGTAGACGGAGAGGGTAGCAGGTGGGATTCCACCCCCTCTCCACATACCTCCCTCAACCCCCTTCTCTCTCTGTATTCCCCCTCTCTTTTTTCATTTTTCTCTCTCCCCTTCCTCTTCTGTCTTCTTCTCTTGCCCTTGACATTATCTGAGCCCCGTAACAAAATGGACTTGGTGCTTGGAGCGGACGGTAGTGCCCAACCTTGAGCCCAGTTCCCTAGCCACAGATGAGGACAATTGGGTAAAGCTGAGCTACTATACCTATATTCTAGCAAGTGGTTCCGATAAAATCCTAATACAGTAATAAACCAATCTATGGAGAGCCATACTATATTGATGAGCCCATACACCCTAGAGCATTCTTCCTATTTTGCTTCCCTGATACTAATAGGATGCATATGGAACCAGTGTATCCTCTAGATATATTCAATACTTCAAACATGTAAACTATTGCTTGATACACTTCAAGGAACCTGTTACCCAATTTGTTACATTGTTGTAATGTTACAATATGTTGTATATCTCTTGAAATATGTAAAAAAATCTTTACGAAACAAAAAAAAAAAATAATTGAACATACCTACAGATTAGCAACCAAACGAGGTCACGTACCAACCTAGAACTTGGACTGCTCAGTCACTTAGGAAGAGTAATATATCAATAAGTAAAAATGTATGTGCAACACATCTACAGTAAGAATGAACTAACCTGAAGAAGGGCTTGTGCACTAGGCCTATAATATTGGAGATTTAAAATGGAGGAATAATGATATGAGACTTAAAGAGGGAGTAAACCACAGAATGGCATTCTTGTTATACTCACTGTGGGATTTAAGGGGTTAATTCTCTCTATTGTGTAAAAAGGCTCTTTGATCCTTTATGGACAGATCCTCCCCCTCCTGCAGGGTCTCTCTTGGCAAGGCCAGATAAGGCAGTCAGAGTAGTAAAGCATGCGTGCTGTAGACAATGGCGCAGGCGCACTGGGCGTGCCGCAAGTGAAGGCAAACATGCCGTCACTGACGGCTCCCGCGCGCATGTGCCGTAGTGACGTCATCGCTGCTCCGGCCACTCACAGCGCCGGAGCAGCGATACCCGGAAGGCAAATGGACACTTTGTAGAAGAGGGGACAGGTAAGTGACACATAATGGGCTTTACCTTTGCAGGGAAACAAAGAGGAAGTAAACCCATCAGAAGAATAGTCAGGGATTATCTGAATCAGCCATAGCTACAGAGTGGCATTAGTGAAAAAAGACTCCAGACAAATTTTCCACACTTTATCGAACTTAGCAATGCATCCACGGGAGATGTATGTGGCTTTATCTAGGGGACTTACGGAATTAACTAAAGCTTTCCAACAATTTAAGGAGGGTCCCTCCGGTTGCTTCCATTTTAACAATATTGCCTTCCGGGCATTTGGTTGCTGTGCAGTGCGCCAGAGTGCCCGCCAAGCCCAACAAACAAATCGGTATGGTCTGTGGGATTGGCATCATTAACAGAGAAGTTATAAACTGCACTTCCTCTTCCCAGAAAGAATGTAATTTGGGGCAGGACCAGAACATGTGACAAAAATCTGCTTCCCAACTACCACACTTCCAACAGGGGGGATAGGCCCCAGGATAAATGTATTCATTTTTTGCAATGTTAAATACACCTGATGAATACGCTTGAATCGGATTAAGCGGTCCTTGACCGTTACAAATTGAAGAAAGGTTTACTCCCACATACCCCAATCTTCTGTATCTAGCTCTGGGAAATCCACCCTCGACTTAGCATATAGAGTCTTTAGGCAGGTATGTACCGATGGCAGTAGTGCCTTGTATATAGCAGACAAGGGTTTAACCATGTGATCATCTCGCAATAGAGATTTCAAGTTAAATTGGAGGAGTATTAGTCATTGAGCCCCAAATTGAGAGAATGCACATCTGAGCTGAAGATATCTAATAAGGTGTTGATTGGATAACCTAAATTTGTGTTTGAGATTATCAAAAGGTAGAATAACCCCATCCTCACATATATGTTAAACAGCCTTAATGCCCTTTGTTGCCCATATTCTTGTACCAGGGATAGAATGGAATTCCGCCAGTAACGGATTGAACCACAAGGGGGTAAACTGGAGACCACCTATTGGGCTCCTCTTGATGTCTACAGGCTCGTATTTGCCACACCAGTATAACAGATTTCATAGAATGTGTGAGAACAGAAGGTGCTTGGAGGCCTCAGTATAGTGCATCCTTTGAAAGCCTTTAAGACTTCTTGCAGACCTGCTACTTGTATGGAATCTTAGATATATTCATCAGGTTCCTTTTTTGTCTAGAGTATTACAATATGTATTATTATAACCATTATAAAATCAAACCATTAACCATTACAAATTCAAATATTTCAGCAAAGTTGGGGGTTGGCAACCTATCAATCGCAGGTAACAGGTAGATTTCCTCCCTTCCTTCATCACCCCTGGAACCTGGTCTAGGAGCGGGGGTGGCATTTCCTGGAACCCATCCCCTGCGTTTTCCTCTGTAGCAGCCAAAAGCCATCTTCTCCTCCTCTCTATCCTGCCGGCATTCAGCTGCCACAGAAGAAAAATACAGGGGATTGATTCCTGTAAACGCCATCCCCCACTGATCCTCCTGTCCAGGTTTCATTTCCTCCTGCTGCCTGACCCCCCCCCCCCCTGCAATGCTGCCGGCTTGCCCTCCAGTTGCTGCAGGGAATCTTCAAGATGGAAATCTGGGGAAGGGGCCCCCCCTTTTCTGAATAAATACAGTGAGTGTTCGGTACTGATCACTCACTGTGTTTATTCACAAGTGAAGCATAGTAAAAACTGTTTACTATGCTTCAATTTGTGAATGAACAGGAAGACTGTGCATAGCTCTTCCTGGTCATTCCTTCTGTGTAGAGATAGAGATTGAGGACTGCGTCCTCAATCTCATTTATCTGTCTCAAAGGTGAGACATTAGGGATCTGTTTATACCCCTGATATTTAACTTAAGCCCCCCAACAGGGCTGCTAAAAAAAAATAAAAAAATGTAAAAGATTGTAAAAAACTACTGACACTGTTCACTGCCCTACTGCCCTAATGTCTGCCCTACTGACAAAGTATATTGCTCTAATGACACAGTCCACTGGCCTACTGAAACCGTCCACTGCCCTACTGACACCGTCCTCTGCCCCACTGACACCGTCCTCTGCCCCACTGACACCGTCCTCTGCCCCACTGACACCGTCCTCTGCCCCACTGACACCGTCCTCTGCCCTACTGACACCATCCACTGCTCTACTGACACCATCCACTGCTCTACTGCCACCATCCTCTGCCCTACTGACAAAGTCTACTGCTCTATTGACATGTCCACTGCTCTAATGACTTCATCCACTGCCCTATGGACGGTAGGACAGGAGGAGTTCCCAGTAGTCCTGTTTCTGCATTCCACAAACAGAAGGGTGAGTGAGTACTGCCATCCTAGGACTGGAAGTGTTTTGATAGAGGAACACCGATTAAAATAAGCTCGACTGCTTCCAGCACATCTAAAGACTGGCAAGCTACAATACATTACACTTTTGTTTTTGGGTTTGGATACACTTTAACTTGCATATAAATGCAGAAAGTGTAAGTGGTCAGATATGCAGTATAAACCAAACAACATAAATCTCTATTTTGACAGATATTTCTATAAATATTCATACTATTATCATTTGACCTTAAATTACATTTAAAATAACGAAACATGGTCAACCATTGTGTCCCAAAGTTTGGTCTGCTAGAAATGTCTGTGGAGTTCTGCTGATGCCCATACACATGGGGTTTGTTGCAGGATACAGCTGAAATGAGCTGAAGGCAATCATTCATGTCCATAGGAACCATTACAGCTCTGGAGGTATCTGGTAGCCATACAGATACAGTTACATTGCTAATTAGTGTGAACAGTAAAAGGGTTCCTACCCTACCATAATTAGGAAGTGAAGAGGCATAGCAGCCAACAGTAATTGATTTCCAGGGACTGTCTTAGGTTTCAGTAGCAAAGGGAGCACAGTTTAGATATTTCTATGCATGTATAGGGAGTTCTGACACGTAATTTACATGGGCCTTTGCTAAGCTTAATTTGCCCTAGTCTTACAGTGGAACTGGAAATGTTGGTATGTATGATAATCAATTTCTGCTAGACAGTTAAACACACAGTTGAAATACAAATTTGTTATTTCTTTTAGGTTGTTTTATTCAACAATATGTGTAATTGTTTGTGATTTTTTGTTTCTGATTCACACACCTCTGCCACACTGCAGAGTCAGAACGGTGACACCACTATTTATTGCTGATGGTTCCTAGTTTCCTGTGTTTCCTCTCTGCATTCCGTTTACTTATTACACTATAACTGAGAATTGCAACACTAGTCAGGTACACATGTACTCAACTAGGCTTCCTACAGAGCTTAAGCTCTAAGCCCAGTGACTGAAACATGTTTAGACAGGATTATGCATTGCGATAGTGCCTAATTGGTTTACAATACCTGTTTCCTCTTATGGCCTGTACACATGATCAGAAAATCGTACGAAAAATACCACTTTAAAAGTGATTGTACGATAATCGGATCATTAGTACACAGCTTTCGAGAGCCGATCACGGCAGTTTATCCAATATTATCCGATCGGACAAGAACAAAAAATTTTCTCGTACGATACCAGATCATATGATATTAGTTTAATCAGTACAGTTGTTGTTCGAAAATATAATACAAATACCCTACAACACATTACATCACTTTCCAATTTTTATTCTGTCATACGAGAAGTTTCATAACTTTGGTAAACTCTTCATTTTCGATATTAGATTAGCATGCAAAAAAAAAACAGACAATCATTCGTCCAATGGTCTCATCATGTGTACTAGGCATTAGCCCGTGTTATTTGGGTCTGTGTGGCATTTTGGTAAAATCACATAAATACTGGTTTCATGCAACAAAACTAACTGTATTCAAACATGTATCAGGCTTTCTGTGAATACATAAAATCAATAAAACCATAATAATAGTGCAACGGAGTTAAAAGCAGTATATAAAAGGCATATTTGTCAAATGTAAAGGTATTATAGAAAGTCCAAAACCCAAATAGGAACTGTCCTTTACAATATAAAAGAATCCCTTGTGTGAAAGTATCAAGAGCATCAATCCTCTACGTGAATAGACCCACCACCAGCACACAGATTGCTCGTTCACCTCAATGTTTAAACCCCTAAGCTGATAGGAAGGTCAAATGTCAGCGGACGAAGTCCCGTAGGACGTAACGCGTACGGGAGGAGAAGCCACGTTCTGTGACATCGCCCTTGATTATCCGACAACAGCCGAATGTACTGATCAGACGTTCGGCGTGTTAACAAGTGTTATGCTTGAACCAAGACGTGGATCCTGTAAGATACTGGTACATATCAATAAAGTGTATATTTTAAAGCTACAGGGAGCACTAAGGTGTTTTCATTTTTTTTTTTTTTCAAATTCTTTATTTATTTCTATCATCCCATTATACATAGCGTCAGGTTCATTTAGATAAAGGTGTTTTCATCTTTTATATGTCCTGGGCAATATGTATGAATACCAGAACGGTGGGGACCTGCTTGCATCCGTCATCCCTCTTCTCCGGGCAGTGGGAACCCATGCATTTGACCTTCCTGTTGGCTCCGAGGTCTAAAGGTGAGCGAGCAATCTGTGTGCTGGTGGCGGGTCTATTCACGTAGAGGATTGATGCTCTTGATACTTTCACCCAAGGGATTATTTTTTATCGTAAAGGACAGTTCCTATTTGAGTTTTGGACTTTCTATAATACCGGGGCATTTGACAAATATGCCTTTTATATACTGCTTTTAACTATGCTGCACTGTTATTATGATTATATAAATTTTTGGGGCTATGTGAAATTTCTCTTGGAGTTCAGCTTGCAGATCGATTGTTGCTATTACTTTTTTGGTTGCGCTGATTGTATTTTTCTAATACATACATTTTTGATTTCTTTTTTGGCACTAAAATATTACATTACAATTTATCTACTGTTATGTACCTATTCTATTGTCAATATTATTATTTTTTTTATAATAGTGAAATGTGCTAAATGTAGCAGTCCAGAACAGGCTAGTCTTTCAGCCAGGGCTAGAATATGTAATCTTATATTTTGTATATTTGCTGAATCATTTTAGCATTTGGTAATGACTCACAAAGTCTTTATTGAATATAGACGGTTGAAAATTCTAGTATTCAGACTCTGGTTAGCAAATATTTATTGCATTCCTTGTAGGGTTTGCGAAACATGCTTAAAATTTTCCTGTTTTAAAAAGACACATTTTGAATAAGCCTATTGTACATCAATCTGAATAGTTGGTGGTTTTGGAACCTAAAATATTTATTTATTATAGCAAACTGTTTCTTGCTCCCAAGTGCTTCTTGCATTCATTAGATCTATTAGAAGCAAAAGGCATTCAAGGTTAAGACCTTTGAATGGGAAACAATGATGCCAAATCCTACTGGGGGGCACAATCTCAATACTGATGTCAATTTGCTGAGACCATGGACAAATTACTTTATCTTTCTGAAGCTCTGGCACCTCCCAGGCATATTTGATAATCAAGCAGTTTTTCCAAGTAATCTATTCATATACCTTATAAAGATGATTTTATATATATTAATTATATATATATATATATATATATATAATATATATAATATATATATATATATATATGCACACACACACACACACACACACACAGTATTTCACAAAAGTGAGTACACTCCTCACTGTTTTGTAAATATTTTATTATATATTTTTCATGTGACAACACTGAAGAAATTACACTTTGCTACAATGTAAAGTAGTGAGTGTACAGCTTGTATAACAGTGTCAATTTGCTGTCCCCTCAAAATAACTCAACACACAGCCATTAATGTCTAAACCGCTGGCAACAAAAGTGAGTACACCCCTAAGTGAAAATGTCCAAATTGGGCCCAAAGTGTCAATATTTTGTGTGGCCACCATTATTTTCCAGCACTGCCTTAACCCTCATGGACATGGAGTTCACCAGAGCTTCACAGGTTGCCACTGGAGTCCTCTTCTACTCCTCCATGACAACACCACAGAGTTTTTCTCGCGCTCCTCCACCTTCTATTTGAGGATGCCCCACAGATGCTCAATAGGGTTTAGGTCTGGAGACACGCTTGGCCAGTCCATCACCTTTACCCTCAGCTTTTTTTAGCAAGGCAGTGGTCATCTTGGAGGTGTGTTTGGGGTCGTTATCATGTTGGAATACTGCCCTGCGGCCCAGTCTCTGAAGGGAGGGGATCATGCTCTGCTTCAGTATGTCACAGTACATGTTGGCATTCATGGTTCCCTCAATGAACTGTAGATCCCCAGTGCTGGCAGCACTCATGCAGCCCCAGACCATGACACTCCCACCACCATGCTTGACTGTAGGCAAGACACACTTGTCTTTGTACTCCTCCTCACCTGGTTGCTGCCACACATGCTTGACACCATCTGAACCAAATAAGTTTATCTTGGTCTCATCAGACCACAGGACATGGTTCCAGTAACCCATGTCCTTAGTCTGCTTGTCTTCAGCAAACTGCAGGCTTTCTTGTGCATCATCTTTAGAAGAGGCTACCTTCTGGGACGACAGCCATGCAGCCCAATTTGATGCAGTGTTCGGCATATGGTCTGAGCACTGACAGGCTGACCCCCCACTCCTTTAACCTCTGCAAAAATGCTGGCAGCACTCATACATCTATTTCCCAAAGACAACCTCTGGATATGATGCTGAGCACGTGCACTCAACTTCTTTGGTCGACCATGGCGAGGCCTGTTCTGAGTGGAACCTGTCCTGTTAAACCGCTGTATGGTCTTGGCCACCGTGCTGCAGCTCAGTTTCAGGATCTTGGCAATCTTTTTATAGCCTACACCATCTTCATGTAGAGCACCAATTCTTTTTTTTCAGATCCTCAGAGTTCTTTGCCATGAGGTGCCATGTTGAACTTACAGTGACCAGTATGAGAGAGTGAGAGCGATAACACCAAATTTAACACACCTGCTCCCCATTCACACCTGAGACCTTGTAACACTAACGAGTCACATGACACCAGGGAGGGAAAATGGCTAATTGGGCCCAATTTGGACATTTTCACTTAGGGGTGTACTCACTTTTGTTGCCAGCGGTTTAGACATTAATGGCTGTGTGTTGAGTTATTTTGAAGGGACAGCAAATTTACACTGTTATACAAGCTGTACACTCACTACTTTACATTGTAGCAAAGTGTAATTTCTTCTGTGTTGTCACATGAATATATATATAATAAAAATTTACAAAAATGTGAGGGGTGTACTCACTTTTGTGAGATACTGTGTATATATATATATTTACATCGATATATAAAATAATATATGAATATTATATATAAAAATATAACTATATATATATATATACCAAAATAAAAAAAATGAGACACAAAGAAAAAATTCTCAAACGACCCAGATGCTTTAGCTTCAAACAGCTTAGTTTGAAAGATCCATCAATGCCACATGTCACATACTTATTCATAGGAAAGGTTGCGGGTAGACAGAAGTTTATAAAGACAGATGCTCAACTTTTATTTACATATCAAAATGTATTCTCAAAAGATAAAATCAATAACTTGCTCGTACTTTTTTTTACTTAATTTATGAATGAATTATATATAAATAAATAATAATAATAATAATTATATATAAATAAATATATATATATAGCCAATAATCACCCTTCTCTGTTAAATTACTATTAAGTAGACCTAAAATCAGAAGATAAAATCAATAACTTGCTCGTACTTTTTTTTACTTAATTTATGAATGAATTATATATAAATAAATAATAATAATAATAATTATATATAAATAAATATATATATATAGCCAATAATCACCCTTCTCTGTTAAATTACTATTAAGTAGACCTAAAATCAGAAGATAAAATCAATAACTTGCTCGTACTTTTTTTTACTTAATTTATGAATGAATATATATATATATATATATATATATATATATATATATATTGCCAATAACCACCCTTCTCTGTTAAATTACTATTAAGTAGACCTTTTATGACCTAAGCTTTGCTCTTTGACAATTAAGTTGGCCAAAATGAATCGCTTTCTGAATGTGAAAAGCTGTCATCTTGATAAATTCACTCTTATTGTCACAAAAGAGTTGGTGAAGTATCAAACAGAAAAATTGCACAAACTATGATTAATTCAATCTGTTTTCTTGTCATACGAGATTAATTAGGAATAATGGATTCTTGCTTTATCATTAATGACATCTATTCCATGCAAACATGTGAATGGATTTGAGCTCTGGGAAAAGGGTTTCACCAGGGAGTATGAAGAATTGATTGTAACCTTTTGTCAAGAGTTCATAGTATTGATTTTCTGTGATTCAGAAAATATCTATTACAATCTCTAGAATGCACATTTTCAAGCAGAAAAATCTAAAATACATTACAAAAAAAAATGTGCCATAATCTATTAGAAGTGACATGTTAAAATATGATCCTGGGTTTTTGTTGATCTTGTTTACCCTTATGAATTACCCTTATTAGACATTTGCTTAGAACTGACTTTTATTTTATATGCTGTATCTTATTAAATGTATAAATGAAATTATATCCCACACTTTTTTTCATTTTCATACTAAAATTCAACTCCAAACAAATACACAGATGAAAAACATACGATATATTCACTATATTGTCAAAAATATTGGGACACCTGCCTTTACGCTCACATGAACTTTAATGGCATCCCAGTCTAATGCCCCGTACACACGGTCGGAAAAGCCGACCACAAAATCTGTCGGAATTTTTCTGACGGATTTTGTCTGACACTGGTGTTGCATACACACGGTCGGACAAAGTTGTCGGAAAATCCGATCATTCTGAACGTGGTGACGTTCGTTGCGTACAACGGAACTACGTAGAGGCTAGTAGCCAATAGCTTTGGTCTCCTAATTTGATCTGAGCATGCGTGGCACTTTGTCCGTCGGAATTCTCTACACACGATCGGAAAAAGTCTGATCGGATTTTGTTGTCAGAAAATTTGAGAGCGGGATCTTAAATTTTTTCCGTCGGAAATTCCGACGGAAAAAGTCAGATGGAGCCCACACACGGCCGGATTTTCCGACAACATGGTCCGATCGGACATTTTCCGTCTGAGTTTCCGACCGTGTGTACGGGGCATTAGTCCGTAGGGTTCAATATTGAGTTGGCCCAACCTTTGCTGCTAAAACAGCTTCAACTCTTCTGGGAAGGCTGTCCACATGGTTTAGAAGTGTGTCTATGGGAATGTTTGACCATTCTTCCAGAGTCAATTCTGTGAGGTCAGGAATTGATGTTGGACGAGAAGGCCTGGCTCACAGTAATTCATCCTAAAGGTGTTCTATCAGGTTTAGGTCAGTACTCTGTGCAGGCCAGTCAAGTTCCTCCACCCCAAGCTCACTCATCCATATCTTTATGGACCTTGCTTCCTGTCTATTCTATATTATACGTCCTTTTCCTGAGGAAACCACATCGGCGAAACATGTTGAAAAACCCGGACGTCAGGGGCGTTGCTAGGTCTACAAAAGATCTGGGGCTAGAGCCCATAGCAGCATAGTAAAGAAAGTCATATGCTTGGGCGGGCATACACATGTATATACAGTAATATACGTGTGTGTGTGTGTGTATATATATCCCCAGAGAGACCCCCACTTACATCAGGGTCCCCAGAGAGCCCCCCACTTACATCAGGGTCCCAGAGAGCCCCCCTTACATAAGGGTCCCCAGAGAGCCCCCCCTTACATCAGGGTTTCCAGAGAGCCTTCCCTCCCCTGCAGAGACTCGGGGCTATAGGCCCCAGATTCGGGGCTATAGCCCCAAAAGCCACCCCCTAACAACTCCACTGCCGGACGTATTACACTCATGTATTTGATTATGGCATTTCCTGTTTATACTTTATAGGCTGTGTGTAGGGATGGGCCCGGTGCTCGATGCGAACCCACGTTCGCATCGAGCACCGGGCGTTCGCTCGCTCGGCGAGCCCAGAACTATTTTGGCCGCTCGCATCACGTTCGTGTGATACGAGCGGCCCCGCAATGCATTGCGGCCGGCGTGGCCGGCGCAGTGCATTGCTGGCTGATGATTGGCCAAGCATGCACTGTGACCCCGCATGCTTGGCCAATCACAGCCCCGGAAACTCGAAGAGCCATAATTGGCTACAGGCAGGACGCCTGTAGCCAATTACAGCTCAGGGGCTTTAGTACACGCCCCCCCCTATAAAAGGCCGCCACGCCGTCTGCGCCGGTCACATGCTGTTCCGGCGTAGATAGAGCAGGATAGATCTGTGACACTCTGCTGGATTTAGTTAGTTAGAGAGATTTACTTAGAGAGATTGAGTTAGATAGATTCATTTACAAAGATTGATTTAGAAAGAGGGGCTTGTAGTGTGTTCGTGGCAGGCAGGCAGAGCTCCTATATTTTGTTCCCAGAAGCACCTATAGGACTTGTAGTGTGTTCGTGGCAGGCAGGCAGAGCTCCTATATTTTGTTCCCAGAAGCACCTATAGGACTTGTAGTGTGTTCGTGGCAGGCAGGCAGAGCTCCTATATTTTGTTCCCAGAAGCACCTATAGGACTTGTAGTGTGTTCGTGGCAGGCAGGCAGAGCTCCTATATTTTGTTCCCAGAAGCACCTATAGGACTTGTAGTGTGTTCCTGGCAGGCAGGCAGAGCTCCTATATTTTGTTCCCAGAAGCACCTATAGGACTTGTAGTGTGTTCCTGGCAGGCAGGCAGGCAGAGCTCCTATATTTTGTTCCCAGAAGCACCTATAGGACTTGTAGTGTGTTCGTGGCAGGCAGGCAGAGCTCCTATATTTTCTTCCCAGAAGCACCTATAGGACTTGAAGTGTGTTCGTGGCAGGCAGGCAGAGCTCCTATATTTTGTTCCCAGAAGCACCTATAGGACTTGTAGTGTGTTCGTGGCAGGCAGGCAGAGCTCCTATATTTTGTTCCCAGAAGCACCTATAGGACTTGTAGTGTGTTCGTGGCAGGCAGGCAGAGCTCCTATATTTTGTTCCCAGAAGCACCTATAGGACTTGTAGTGTGTTCCTGGCAGGCAGGCAGAGCTCCTATATTTTGTTCCCAGAAGCACCTATAGGACTTGTAGTGTGTTCCTGGCAGGCAGGCAGGCAGAGCTCCTATATTTTCTTCCCAGAAGCACCTATAGGACTTGTAGTGTGTTCGTGGCAGGCAGGCAGAGCTCCTATATTTTCTTCCCAGAAGCACCTATAGGACTTGAAGTGTGTTAGTCCCATCACACAGAGATCATATATTTTGTTCCCAGAAGCACCTATAGGACTTGAAGTGTGTTAGTCCCATCACACAGAGATCATATATTTTCTTCCCAGAAGCACCTATAGGACTTGAAGTGTGTTAGTCCCATCACACAGAGATCATATATTTTGTTCCCAGAAGCACCTATAGGACTTGAAGTGTGTTAGTCCCATCACACAGACCTATATTTTCTTCCCAGAAGCACCTATAGGACTTGAAGTGTGTTAGTCCCATCACACAGAGATCATATATTTTGTTCCCAGAAGCACCTATAGGACTTGAAGTGTGTTAGTCCCATCACACAGAGATCATATATTTTCTTCCCAGAAGCACCTATAGGACTTGAAGTGTGTTAGTCCCATCACACAGAGATCATATATTTTGTTCCCAGAAGCACCTATAGGACTTGAAGTGTGTTAGTCCCATCACACAGACCTATATTTTCTTCCCAGAAGCACCTATAGGACTTGAAGTGTGTTAGTCCCATCACACAGAGATCATATATTTTCTTCCCAGAAGCACCTATAGGACTTGAAGTGTGTTAGTCCCATCACACAGAGATCATATATTTTCTTCCCAGAAGCACCTATAGGACTTGAAGTGTGTTAGTCCCATCACACAGAGATCATATATTTTGTTCCCAGAAGCACCTATAGGACTTGAAGTGTGTTAGTCCCATCACACAGACCTATATTTTCTTCCCAGAAGCACCTATAGGACTTGAAGTGTGTTAGTCCCATCACACAGAGATCATATATTTTGTTCCCAGAAGCACCTATAGGACTTGAAGTGTGTTAGTCCCATCACACAGAGATCATATATTTTGTTCCCAGAAGCACCATAGGACTTGAAGTGTGTTAGTCCCATCACACAGAGATCATATATTTTGTTCCCAGAAGCACCTATAGGACTTGAAGTGTGTTAGTCCCATCACACAGACCTATATTTTCTTCCCAGAAGCACCTATAGGACTTGAAGTGTGTTAGTCCCATCACACAGAGATCATATATTTTGTTCCCAGAAGCACCTATAGGACTTGAAGTGTGTTAGTCCCATCACACAGAGATCATATATTTTGTTCCCAGAAGCACCTATAGGACTTGAAGTGTGTTAGTCCCATCATACAGACCTATATTTTCTTCCCAGAAGCACCTATAGGACTTGAAGTGTGTTAGTCCCATCACACAGAGATCATATATTTTGTTCCCAGAAGCACCTATAGGACTTGAAGTGTGTTAGTCCCATCACACAGAGATCATATATTTTGTTCCCAGAAGCACCCATAGGACTTGAAGTGTGTTAGTCCCATCACACAGAGATCATATATTTTGTTCCCAGAAGCACCTATAGGACTTGAAGTGTGTTAGTCCCATCACACAGACCTATATTTTCTTCCCAGAAGCACCTATAGGACTTGAAGTGTGTTAGTCCCATCACACAGAGATCATATATTTTGTTCCCAGAAGCACCTATAGGACTTGAAGTGTGTTAGTCCCATCACACAGAGATCATATATTTTGTTCCCAGAAGCACCTATAGGACTTGAAGTGTGTTAGTCCCATCACACAGAGATCCTATATTTTGTTCCCAGAAGCACCTATAGGACTTGAAGTGTGTTAGTCCCATCACACAGACCTATATTTTCTTCCCAGAAGCACCCATAGGACTTGAAGTGTGTTAGTCCCATCACACAGAGATCCTATATTTTGTTCCCAGAAGCACCTATAGGACTTGAAGTGTGTTAGTCCCATCACACAGACCTATATTTTCTTCCCAGAAGCACCCATAGGACTTGAAGTGTGTTAGTCCCATCACACAGAGATCCTATATTTTGTTCCCAGAAGCACCTATAGGACTTGAAGTGTGTTAGACCCATCACACAGAGATCATATATTTTGTTCCCAGAAGCACCTATAGGACTTGAAGTGTGTTAGTCCCATCACACAGAGATCATATATTTTGTTCCCAGAAGCACCCATAGGACTTGAAGTGTGTTAGTCCCATCACACAGAGATCATATATTTTGTTCCCAGAAGCACCTATAGGACTTGAAGTGTGTTAGTCCCATCACACAGAGATCATATATTTTCTTCCCAGAAGCACCTATAGGACTTGAAGTGTGTTATTCCCATCACACAGAGATCCTATATTTTGTTCCCAGAAGCACCTATAGGACTTGAAGTGTGTTAGTCCCATCACACAGACCTATATTTTCTTCCCAGAAGCACCCATAGGACTTGAAGTGTGTTAGTCCCATCACACAGACCTATATTTTCTTCCCAGAAGCACCCATAGGACTTGAAGTGTGTTAGTCCCATCACACAGAGATCCTATATTTTGTTCCCAGAAGCACCTATAGGACTTGAAGTGTGTTAGTCCCATCACACAGACCTATATTTTCTTCCCAGAAGCACCCATAGGACTTGAAGTGTGTTAGTCCCATCACACAGAGATCCTATATTTTGTTCCCAGAAGCACCTATAGGACTTGAAGTGTGTTAGTCCCATCACACAGACCTATATTTTCTTCCCAGAAGCACCCATAGGACTTGAAGTGTGTTAGTCCCATCACACAGAGATCCTATATTTTGTTCCCAGAAGCACCTATAGGACTTGAAGTGTGTTAGTCCCATCACACAGACCTATATTTTCTTCCCAGAAGCACCTATAGGACTTCTAGTGTGTTAGTGGCATCACACAGAGCTCCTCTATTTTCTTCTCAGCAGCACCCACAGGACTTCTAGTGTGTTAGTGGCATCACACAGAGCTCCTCTATTTTCTTTGCAGAAGCACCCACAGGACTTCTAGTGTGTTAGTGGCATCACACAGAGCTCCTCTATTTTCTTTGCAGAAGCACCCATAGGACTTCTAGTGTGTTAGTGGCATCACACAGAGCTCCTATATTTTCTTCTCAGCAGCACCCACAGGACTTCTAGTGTGTTAGTGGCATCACACAGAGCTCCTCTATTTTCTTTGCAGAAGCACCCATAGGACTTCTAGTGTGTTAGTGGCATCACACAGAGCTCCTATATTTTCTTCTCAGCAGCACCCACAGGACTTCTAGTGTGTTAGTGGCATCACACAGAGCTCCTCTATTTTCTTTGCAGAAGCACCCACAGGACTTCTAGTGTGTTAGTGGCATCACACAGAGCTCCTCTATTTTCTTTGCAGAAGCACCCATAGGACTTCTAGTGTGTTAGTGGCATCACACAGAGCTCCTCTATTTTCTTTGCAGAAGCACCCATAGGACTTCTAGTGTGTTAGTGGCATCACACAGAGCTCCTATATTTTCTTCTCAGCAGCACCCACAGGACTTCTAGTGTGTTAGTGGCATCACACAGAGCTCCTCTATTTTCTTTGCAGAAGCACCCACAGGACTTCTAGTGTGTTAGTGGCATCACACAGAGCTCCTCTATTTTCTTTGCAGAAGCACCCATAGGACTTCTAGTGTGTTAGTGGCATCACACAGAGCTCCTATATTTTCTTCTCAGCAGCACCCACAGGACTTCTAGTGTGTTAGTGGCATCACACAGAGCTCCTCTATTTTCTTTGCAGAAGCACCCATAGGACTTCTAGTGTGTTAGTGGCATCACACAGAGCTCCTATATTTTCTTCTCAGCAGCACCCACAGGACTTCTAGTGTGTTAGTGGCATCACACAGAGCTCCTCTATTTTCTTTGCAGAAGCACCCACAGGACTTCTAGTGTGTTAGTGGCATCACACAGAGCTCCTCTATTTTCTTTGCAGAAGCACCCATAGGACTTCTAGTGTGTTAGTGGCATCACACAGAGCTCCTCTATTTTCTTTGCAGAAGCACCCATAGGACTTCTAGTGTGTTAGTGGCATCACACAGAGCTCCTATATTTTCTTCTCAGCAGCACCCACAGGACTTCTAGTGTGTTAGTGGCATCACACAGAGCTCCTCTATTTTCTTTGCAGAAGCACCCACAGGACTTCTAGTGTGTTAGTGGCATCACACAGAGCTCCTCTATTTTCTTTGCAGAAGCACCCATAGGACTTCTAGTGTGTTAGTGGCATCACACAGAGCTCCTATATTTTTCTTCTCAGCAGCACCCACAGGACTTCTAGTGTGTTAGTGGCATCACACAGAGCTCCTCTATTTTCTTTGCAGAAGCACCCACAGGACTTCTAGTGTGTTAGTGGCATCACACAGAGCTCCTCTATTTTCTTTGCAGAAGCACCCATAGGACTTCTAGTGTGTTAGTGGCATCACACAGAGCTCCTATATTTTCTTCTCAGCAGCACCCATAGGACTTCTAGTGTGTTAGTGGCATCACACAGAGCTCCTCTATTTTCTTTGCAGAAGCACCCATAGGACTTCTAGTGTGTTAGTGGCATCACACAGAGCTCCTATATATTCTTCTCAGCAGCACCCACAGGACTACCGACTACAATGGCTGGAAGACCGCCAAGGGGAGGCAGAGCGTGCAGAGCCAAGAACACAGGGCAGGCAGGCTCTGTTTCTAGTGGACGTGGCCGTGGCCGTGGACGTGGTCGTGCATCGTCATCAGCACGTGGCCATGGGACACGCGCGTCTTTGTTTTCGGCAGCTGGACATGTGGAGCCGCATCATGCTGAAGGCTTGGTAGAATGGATGACCAAGCCCTCCTCATCCTCCTCATCCTCTCTCACCCAGGCTCAGGGTACTGGCAGAGCATCATCAGCCACCCCTTCCCTAGACCCACCATGTCCTCCTGAGGAGTCCCTCGAACTCTTTGAGCACAGTGTTGGGTACATGCTCCAGGAGGATGCCCAACGATTCGAAGGCTCGGATGATGATACCCAGCTTGAGGAATCTGGCAGTACTGTTCCACCAGCTGCAGCTTACTGCCAGGTTTGCTCTAGTGGTGAAGAGGGAGGGGATGATGAGGTCACTGACTCCACGTGGGTGCCTGAAGGGAGAGAGGATGAGGAGGAGGACGAGGAGGAGGAGGATGCGGCGTCACATGTCCAACGAGGCAGGATGCCCCCTGGAGGCCAGGTAGAGGCCAGCACAGCAACTGTACAACACCGCAGAGCTCCGCCTGTGCAGGGCGCTGCCTCTGCACGTTATCAGAAAAGTTCTTTGGTGTGGGCCTTTTTTGAGACGAGTGCATCAGATCGCACCACTGCTATTTGCAATATTTGTCTCAAGCGTATCTCGCGTGACCAAAACATCAGCCGCTTGGGCACCACAAGCATGACCAGACATATGGCGACCTGCCATGCAGCTCGTTGGCAGGCACACATAAAAGACCCACACCAAAGAACTAAGCGGACCTCTCCTTGCTCCTCCTCAGCTGGGATCTCCATCCCCACTACACCTTCAGTCCTCTCTGAAAGCTGCTCTGAGAGGACTGAAGGTGTAGAATTAGGTGTGTCACAACCAAGTACTTGCAGTACACCGACGTCCGATTGCAGCAGGCAAATTTCCCTGCCCCAGCTGCTGGACCGTAGAAAGAAGTACACTCCTAGCCATCCACATGCCCAGCGGTTGAATGCTAGCCTGGCTAAATTGCTAGCACTTCAACTGCTGCCTTTTCAGTTGGTAGACTCGGCCCCCTTCCGTGAGTTTGTTCAATGTGCGGTTCCTCAGTGGCAGGTTCCCAAACGCCACTTTTTCTCACGGAAGGCGATTCCGTCTCTCTACCGGCATGTGGAGGGCAATGTCCATGCCTCGCTGGACAGGGCGGTCAGCGGTAAGGTGCATATTACCGCTGACTCATGGTCCAGCAGGCATGGACAGGGACGGTACCTTTCTTTCACGGCCCATTGGGTCACTCTATTGGCAGCTGGGAGGGATGCAGGACAAGGTGCAGTAGTGTTGGAGGTTGTTCCGCCACCACGCCTCCAAAACGCTACTACTGCTACTGGTTGTGACACACCTCTCTCCTCCACCCCCTCCTCTTCTTCTTCCTCCAGTGCTCTGTCCTTGGAACCAGCGGTGCTCCGTAGGCGTACAAGGGGCTACGCAAGTACGCAGGCAAAAAGATGCCATGCCGTGCTTGCGCTGGTGTGTTTGGGGGACAGGAGCCACACTGGGCCAGAGGTTCTGGCAGCTCTGCAGGGGCAGGCCGAGAGGTGGTTGACGCCACGTCAGCTTAAGCCAGGAATGGTCGTTTCTGACAATGGCACCAACCTCCTCTCCGCCCTGCGACAGGGGCAGCTCACCCATGTGCCCTGCATGGCTCACGTCCTCAACCTGGTGGTGCAGCGGTTCTTGGGCAGGTTCCCAGGCTTACAGGATGTCCTGAGGCAGGCCAGGAAAGTCTGTGTGCATTTCCGCCGATCTTATAATGCCAGTGCTCGGCTGACTGAGCTGCAAAAGGAGCTGAACCTGCCCAAGAACCGCCTAATATGTGACATGCCCACCAGGTGGAACTCAACGTTGGCCATGCTGCAGCGACTGCACACGCAGCAGAGGGCCATCAATGAGTACCTTTGCGACTATGGCACCAGGACAGGGTCAGGGGAGCTTGGTTTTTTTTCCCCACGTCAGTGGAGCATGATCAGGGATGCATGCACTGTCCTCTCACCATTTGAGGAGGCCACGAGGATGGTGAGCAGTGACAGTGCATGCATCAGTGACACTGTCCCTCTTGTCCACCTGTTGGAGCATACGCTGCGTGGGATAATGGACAGGGCACTTGAGGCAGAACAGAGGCAGGAAGAGGAGGACTTCCTTGCCTCTCAAGGCCCCCTTTATCCGGACAGTGTTCCTTCTGTCCCACCCATCACACAGGAAGAGGATGAGGAGGAGGAGGAGGAGGAGGAGGAGGAGGAGGAGGATTGTGTGAGCATGAAGGTGGAGCCTGGCACTCAGCATCAGCAGCAGCAGTCTTTTAGGGATGATGTACAGTCCCAACAAACCAGTGGACTTGTACGTGGCTGGGAGGAGGTGGCTGGCGATCATGTCATCCTCAGTGACCCAGAAGACTCCGGACCGAATGCCTCAGCTAACCTACGCTGCATGGCCTCCCTGATCCTGCAAAGCCTGCGGAAGGATCCTCGTGTTCTTCGGATCAAGGAGAGGGACCATTACTGGCTGGCCACTCTCCTTGATCCGCGGTACAAGGGTAAGGTTGCGGACCTTATCTTGCCGTCGCAGAGGGAGCAGAGGATGAGACATCTCAGGGAGGCCTTGCAGAAAGGTCTGTGCAACGCGTTCCCAGAAACTGGGAGGCTACAAACTCCTGGTCCTGGGCGACGAGTTGCTGAGGCTTCGGTCAGTAGCAGAAGGAGCGGTGGGGAAGGTGGACGTCTGACCGATGCGTTCAGACAATTTTTTAGTCCGCAGCCCCAAGGTATGATCGGTTCCAGCAACCATCGCCAGCGTCTGATATACATGGTGCAGGAATACCTTGGGGCAAGGTCAGACTTGGACACCTTTCCCACCGAAAATCCTCTGGCTTACTGGGTCCTGAGGATGGATCACTGGCCAGAGCTTGCACAGTATGCAATTGAGCTACTGGCCTGTCCTGCCTCCAGCGTTCTTTCCGAACGCACATTCAGTGCTGCTGGAGGATTTGTCACCGATCATAGGGTGCGCCTGTCCACCGCCTCGGTTGATCGACTGACCTTCATCAAAATGAATCAGTCTTGGATCACCACCAGCTACCAGGCACCTGAGGCGGATATAACCGAATAATTTTTAATATCACATCCCTTCAAGACTGCCTATGCTGATGCTGAGTGACTGTCCTCTTATGTTCACTGACTATCCTCTTCCTCCTCCTCAATGATCCATGCCACCACACCAGTGCCTAAGGCACAATTTTTCAGCCCCTGTTTAACAGGGGCGGGTAATTACAATTTTTTAAAAAAATGCTTCGCAACACGTGTGACTGCTGTGCTCCAAGTACAGTATCTGTGAGGGGTTGCAGTGTTGTGGCACCAGCACCAGTGCCTAAGGCACAATTTTTCAGCCCCTGTTTAACAGGGGCGGGTAATTACAATTTTTTTAAAAAAATGCTTCGCAACACGTGTGACTGCTGTGCTCCAAGTACAGTATCTGTGAGGGGTTGCAGTGTTGTGGCACCAGCACCAGTGCCTAAGGCACAATTTTTCAGCCCCTGTTTAACAGGGGCGGGTAATTACAATTTTTTAAAAAAATGCTTCGCAACACGTGTGACTGCTGTGCTCCAAGTACAGTATCTGTGAGGGGTTGCAGTGTTGTGGCACCAGCACCAGTGCCTAAGGCACAATTTTTCAGCCCCTGTTTAACAGGGGCGGGTAATTACAATTTTTTAAAAAAATGCTTCGCAACACGTGTGACTGCTGTGCTCCAAGTACAGTATCTGTGAGGGGTTGCAGTGTTGTGGCACCAGCACCAGTGCCTAAGGCACAATTTTTCAGCCCCTGTTTAACAGGGGCGGGTAATTACAAATTTTTAAAAAAAATGCTTCGCAACACGTGTGACTGCTGTGCTCCAAGTACAGTATCTGTGAGGGGTTGCAGTGTTGTGGCACCAGCACCAGTGCCTAAGGCACAATTTTTCAGCCCCTGTTTAACAGGGGCGGGTAATTACAATTTTTTAAAAAAATGCTTCGCAACACGTGTGACTGCTGTGCTCCAAGTACAGTATCTGTGAGGGGTTGCAGTGTTGTGGCACCAGCACCAGTGCCTAAGGCACAATTTTTCAGCCCCTGTTTAACAGGGGCGGGTAATTACAAATCTTGATCTAATAGTTCACAGCAGGGCCCATTCCTGCGCCCACCAAGAGTAACTATGAGGGCCTACAGTCTTGTGGCAACACCGTCCACCACCACCGCCAAAGGCCCAATTTTTCTGCCCTGTTCATCAGGTGCTTGCAATTACAAATCTTGATCTAATAACTCACAGCAGGGCCCATTCCTGCGCCCACCAAGAGTAACTATGAGGGCCTACAGTCTTGTGGCAACACCGTCCACCACCACCGCCAAAGGCCCAATTTTTCTGCCCTGTTCATCAGGTGCTTGCAATTACAAATCTTGATCTAATAACTCACAGCAGGGCCCATTCCTGCGCCCACCAAGAGTAACTATGAGGGCCTACAGTCTTGTGGCAACACCGTCCACCACCACCGCCAAAGGCCCAATTTTTCTGCCCTGTTCATCAGGTGCTTGCAATTACAAATCTTGATCTAATAACTCACAGCAGGGCCTATTCCTGCGCCCACCAAGAGTAACTGTGAGAGCTTACAGTCTTGTGGCAACACCGTCCACCACCACCACCACCACCACCACCCCCAAATTTTCTGCCCTGTTCAACAGGTGCATGCAATTACAAATCTTGATCTATTAACTCACAGCAGGGCCCATTCCTGTGCCCACCAGTCTTGTGGCTACACCAACATCTAATAGGGCAAATTTCTGCAGAGTATATACGCCAGGCCCCTACTTTCAAACATCCAACTTACAAACGACTCCTACTTGCAAATGGAAAGAGAAAACAGGAAGTGAGAGGAAATCTACCCCTAGGAAGGGAAATTCTATCCTGTTAGATTTAATTTGGGAAAAAGGTATCTCCTCTCTACTGATACTTTATCACCAATCCTTGTTTCAATTAAAACCCCACTTTTTCCAAAAACATTTGTCATTGGGACGGAAAGTTAGGTGACATGTTCTGAACAGATGTGCAAAGACAGCAAATGTTACAGGGGTGATAACCCCTCCCTATGTTCTCCAAAAAGCTTAAAAATAGATTTTTTTGGGATGGAGCTACACTTCATAATGTACCTGTTCAGATTCTACTTAAGAACAAACCTAAAGCCGCAAGTGTTTTTAAATGGCTTCTTTTTTTCCTTTACAAATGTCATTTTGTGCAAGGACAGTTCTAAACACGGGAAACACATGCCACTTCACAGGCATACTTTAGACACCCCCCAGGTACCATATTTAAAGGAAAATTTCACTTTTTTTTTTTCACTTTATGCATCATTAAAATGACTGCTCCCGAAAAAACGTTAGTTTTTAAAAGTTCTTTTTGCATTGATATATGTCCCCTGGGGCAGGACCCGGGTCCCCAAACCTGTTTTATGACATTAACATGCATATTGGCCGTTGTAATTAGCACTTTTGATTTCGAACGTTCGCGTCCATTATAACGTATAGGGTTCGAAAATTCGCGCGAACTTTCGGTCGGTTCGAAGGTTCTGGTGCGAACCGAACCCGGGGGTGTTCGGCTCATCCCTAGCTGTGTGTATAGACTTATGCAAATAGGAAATATTGTAATCTTTACTTTTTATCATATAGTTTTTCTAAATAAATAATATACTTTTTTATATATGTGTGAACTCTACAAATTTGTACCTGTGATAGTCCTGTATCTCCAAGCTACTTTGTACTCTTCAATTTTGGGATGATGGTACTATACAAATATTAATTATTTTGGAACCAATCCTTGTCCAAATATTCTTGATTCTGTTAAAATACAGTACATTTTATAATATATAAAGTGATGCTTTAGAGGTAATCCTGTAGGACATCTGTTAGAGGTAGCACATAAGGCAATTGTTAAGATAAGGAGTGTGCTAATCATAAATGTTTTAGTGAATAGGAGGCTGACCTCAAATAAAACATACCAGACCATGAAAGGGGGAAGGGTTACTTAAGGTTAGTGTGCAAATCACTATTAATTAGCTTTGTTATTGCTATATCAAAACATCTGCTCTTCTTCTTAGGATGTCATATGATTGGAAGCTAAGATCACAATACCAATATAATATCAAATGTTATCCAAAATTCTATGAATATTATGAAATATCTGTTGTTTAAACCGGTGAAAATATGCATGTTTTTATTATGCTTTACCTGCAGAGGGCTGCTAAAATGAAGAAGTAAAATTAATTGTTTAACCACTTGCTTACTGGGCACTTAAACCCCCCTCCTGCCCAGACCAAATTTCAGCTTTTGATGCTGATGCACTTTGAATGACAATTGCGTGGTCATACAACACTGTACCCAAATGAAATTTAATCATTTTTTTCACACAAATAGAGCTTTCTTTTGGTGGTATTTAATCACAGCTGGGGTTTTTTTTTTTTTTGCTAAACAAACAAAAAAAAAATGGAAAATGAAAAGAAAAAAAAGAAAAAATCATGTTTAATAGTTTGTTATAAAATTATGCAAACAGGTAATTTTTCTGCTTCATTGATATGCGCTGATGAGGCGGCACTGATAGGCTGCACTGATGGGCACAGATAAGGTTGCACTGATGGGGACAAATAAGTCGGTACTGATGGGCACAGATAAGATGGGTGGCACGGATAGGTACCACTGATAGATGGCACTGATGGGCACTGATAGATGGCACTGATAGATGGCACTGATAGGTGGCACTGATGGGCACTGATAGTTGGCACTGATAGGCACTGGTAGGTGACACTGATGTGCAGCACTGTTCAGGCACTGATTGTGGGCACTGACAGATGGCACTGTGGGCACTGACAGGTGGCACTGTGGGCACTGACAGGTGGCGCTGGTGGAAACTGACAGGTGGCTCTGGTGGGCACTGGTAGGCGGCACTTGTAGGGGGCACAGGTGGGCACCAAGGAGCCGGGGCACATTGCAGTGATCGGGACTAATGTCCCTCTCACTGCCGCCGGTGATCGGCTTTTTTTTTACCGGCTGTGTTGTCATCACATGATCAGCTGTCATTGGCTGACAGCTGATCACGTGGTAAGGGGTCGGGATCGACCCCTTACTCGGATCTGTGATTCAGCTAGTCTCACAGACTCGCTGATCGCAGAAGGCGGGGCGACGTCATAGGACGTAGTCCCGGCAATGTAGATCCGCACTGTAGCCGTCATTCGGCTATAGCGCGGATCTCTACAGGTTAAAAAGGATTACATTTTTACACTATTTTAAATATTGCCTTGCATACTCCACTATTCCACTATGTTTCTTGGAAATGTCCTTTAGCCATAGTACTTAATCAAACAAATAAAAGCAAAAAGATTATCTTGATCTAAATAATGGTATCATTCTGTTTTATTGTTCAATAATACCCAGTCCCTTTGTATAATTTGTAAATATATACGGTATTTAAAAGGTGGTTTTCTTCTTAGCATATTACATGTGCAGGTTCTGCTTTCTGCTTTGCAGCGCAAAACAGTGGCTGTGTTTTACTCCACCGTATCGCAATGCAAGTCTATAAGTCAGCCAGCTCAACGAAAACACAGTTCCTGTATGGTTTTTATATTTCTATAGTTGTAACAAAGGGAGATACAGGGGTTGATACACTAAAGGCAATTGAACTATTCACTTTACAAGGCAATTGCACTTTGCAAGGACATTTTCCCTTAGCTTAGTAAAGGTGGAGGCAGTGTTCTGGCTTTCATCATTAAATCATATGTAAGCAAATACTCAGTTTTTTGTTTTTATCTCCTTGCACATGACTGGGCATTCTTTGCAAAGTGACCAGTCAACTTGCCTTTAGTAAATCAACCACAACATGATAGCAAATTGAGTAATTTTTTCTAAAACTTAATTTACAAATTACTATATTTAATATATAACAAAATGACACAAACACAAGCATGAAAAATTAGGAATTATCAGGGAAAAAAAATTACTTAAGGATAAAGCCTGCAATCAGTGGCGGCCGCTTCATTAGGGGTGTGGAGACACCGCCCCCCCCCCCCCCCCCTCAAATCCATGCGCCCAGCCCCTAATCTACATGCAGGGTGCCGGACACATCGATTTTAATGTTTTTTTTAAGCACATGATTAGAGCCAAAGCCTACCCAGTTGTGTGACTTTAGAAATTAATATTCGTTAATGTCTTCCTGTTTCTCCTCCCAGCTAATCAAGAAGCGGGTCCTGACCAGATTGACCATGAATCCTAAGTCCTGATTGGCCGAGAGGAGAAGCAATGGGGTGGGGTAAATCGGCAATTGATCGGGCCCCGGGGGTGGTTGGCTGGCTGGGGGCAGCGGTCTCCCCAAAAAAATTGAGCACCAGCCACCACTGCCTGCAATAATATCTCAAAAATAGGTATTTGCTGGAAATGTATTTATTCATTACAGGTACCTATAGTGTCGTCAATTATGCAGCGATTTACACATATATATTGTACATTCACATCAGTCCCTGTTCTCATGGAACTTACAATCTAAGGCAGGCCATACACGAAGCAAAATAATTCACACATCAACACAGACAGTATTGACAGGGGAATCATTGCTGCCAAGCCATTGTATTCTCCCGACAGGGGCCAGGGGAAGACCAGCCGCTAGCGATAATTGCATGTAAAACCCAGCAGGCTAGTTGTACCCATATTGATTGATCAATCAATTTGGTACATTCAGCCTGCCCATACATGGTTCGAATCTTCCTGCTGAACCAGCTGAGATTGGAACTGTCTATGGCTGTCCTAAGGTCCTTAAAATTCATACATACACATACTATGGCCAATTTAGACCGGAGCCAATTAACCTACCAGCATGTCTTTGGAGTGTGGGAGAAAACTGGAGTACCCGGAGGAAACCCACACAGACACAGGAAGAACATGCAAACTCAAGGCAGGTAGTGTTGTGCACAATATTTTCCCTTTAAAGCAATCCTGGAAAGTCTGTAAAAATGATGGCAAGTCCCTGCAGTAAAATAGCTCTTATACTTATTATGCATACAGTATACACCTGTGACCCATGTCATTTACCCCCCCCCCCCCTCCACTCCAGCAATTCAACCTTTGGCAAAGTCTTTAGCATTCAATACTTAAGGAAGTGGCGAATGCTTTTGCCCTAGACACATGCCATGGTTCCATCTTCCAACCCCCATACTACCGCTGAGGCCTGTAGTGACTTACGGGTCAAAGAACGTAACCATGGCACACTGCTGGGAATACAGACATCCTGCTCTCCTGTTGATTGCTGAAGCATTCCCTGAGGCTGAAGCCCTAAAAAGGAGGGAAGGTAGAACACACAGGCTGCCAGAAAAGTGAGTATAAGAAAACTTCTATTGCAGGGACCTGCCAATAAAAAAAAAAAATTCTCAGACATGACACGGTCACTTAAAATATCTGGTTATCTTACCTATCAAAGAAATAAATAAAGGCAACAATAACTCAAATAACCACTGGTTAAAACCAAGATATGTGTTCCGTGAGGTAAAAGTACGTGAGAGAAAGTGCTATACAAATAGAATAGGATAAAAAGCACATTGGTTTAGGGATGTCCCAAACAACTCAATATGTACAGTGAACCTGAATATTGACAAGTGTTTGTAAAAATGACATCTATTAAAAATAATAATGCTTAAAAACAAAGTGCATGTGCATACATATAATCTTTGCAACAGAAGAAATATTATAAGGCTCAGAATAAAATCAATTAGGTGTGCTACCACTATGAGAATGTGGACAGCAAACTAAAAACATAGGAGTGTAGAAATAAAGGTCCAATAAATTCTCGTATTGTTGGGTGCTGTTATGTGGAGTGGATGAAAGTCAGTAAATCTATATTGATCATGTATACACCACTTCACATCACCCAGGATATCATAAAGTCCACCATAAAGTGTATATGGGACAGTGTGGAAAAAAACAGTCCGTGGTTGAATGCAATATATGAATTCCAATCTGGTGAAAAAAGTATGTATATGTGATTGATCTCGATGGGTTATCCTGTGTCAGCAGCTGTGGGGGTCCCGTACTCCCCTCCTTCCGATCGTGCCCCTAATGTGTTTGCACTCACCGGAGTGCCCAACCCCTGCAGGGGTGATGGGCATAGAAGTGGAAATCCAGTGGTCCTCGTTTGATCGTCCTCCGTCCGTGGGGGGTTACTGCCAGCTGGGCCTTCGTTCCTCCGTGTTGTGCTTGTTCAGTGCAGATAGGAAAAGATATGGGGAAGGGGTGTATTCATAGCGTGACTCCGTTTTTTAAAAATTGCTAATTTATTTCAGTAAAGGGTATTTAAAACGATCAAATGCATAAAAGGGGGTTATCCACCATGTGGATTAACCTAAAAAACAAAGGGCTAATAAGCCCATGCAAGATGTGAGGCCGGCGTGTCACCACCGCTAAACCGGGACTGTAGCGTGCGTTCCACGGCCGTGGTAAGCTAGAAACCGGAAGCGGCAGTGGGCCGGAAGTGACGTGTTGCGTACCAAGTTAGACCCGCCTTACGCGTTTCGTCATAGGACGTCGTCTGAGGCTCGGCCATCTTGGTACACCGCACGTTTAATATGCAAAAGGTGTAGCCGCGCCGGCCAATCGGAGGGGATGGTGCAGCAGGGGTGACGCCCCTAGGGAAGGTAATTAACCATACCACGGAAACAGGTCATGGGCATACACTCTACCCTCCCCCTCTAGTGGCTAAAAAGGAGAATGACATGGCGCGGCGACTGATAATAACATTGTAAATACATACATAGGAGAAAAACACCGAGAGCCCTAATGGGAGAGGGAAAACGTGATCCGGCAAGTCAGAAAATATGCCATAAACGAATAGTGATTATTGGGAGTGCCAGTGGCAAGTGAGAGGAAAAAAGGGCTAAATAAATAAGAATAAAATTTATAAGAATAAAATTATATATTGTGCCCGTAAGTGAATATATGGAATAATGTTGGAATATTAAAAGTGATAAATCCATGAGTGCTGGACGAAAGTGAGTGAGCACATATTATGAGTAATACATAGAGAAGTGTAACTCATAAAGGTATTAGTGTGATTGTCATGAAGACACCGGAAATGAGAGTTAGAAGATGTAATGGAGACCGACACACCAAATATGATATAAATAGTGAGTAAGTGTTCACTATTCAAAAGAAGATATAAATAGGTGGTGTGTAAAATTGATTATATAAAATCTTGATTAGATAAAATTGTTATATGTATATGGCAGGTTCGCATAAAATTATTATCAATGCCAGCGGTACCAACGCAGCACGGCATGCCAGGTTCCAACAATTCCCTCCTAGCAGACAAGGAGGTGCTCCTAGAACCCCAAATCACCCACCCCCCTGGTTACAAGGGCCTAGGGATGAAGAATATAGGGGCACAGGATGCGGAAGATCCCCCGGTACACCGAGATACAACGCCCCCAACTACCAGAGATTCTCACCCTACAGAGATAGAGGACAACGGACTCCCCACCGGAATTTTCCGAATGGTAGAGACTACAGAGACAACGCAAGAGAATATAGAGATAATCGGGATTTTTTCCGTGGGAGACCAGGAGGGAGACCACCTGGGAAATGGAATGCCAGAGTTCCATACAAGAGACCTGGATGGAGGAACCAGCATACAGAACAAGAGGGACCTTGGAACCGAGACAGACCGTATGGGGACCCGAACACAGAAGGAATGAGTGGACAGCGTGGACCCCAGAACCAGAACCAACGAATGAACACCGGGAACGGATGGACCAGAAACACAGAACCACCCTACAGAGGTTCCGACAGAAACGGACCAGAGGGAGACGTGGAGGGAAGAAGAAAACGAAGAAGAGAATACTAGGATTGGGAATTTTTAATCTAACAGATGTAATTTTTAGTGATGAAGAAATGCGGATTTTAGATTTAGGACTTAAGTACGCACCAGAGAAAAATATCGATAAATTTGAGGTATACATCGATTTACAGAAATTTATAAGAAAAATCAAGATAAAGAAACATTTTGCCTTGAACACAAAAGAGGATCGAGGAGAAGAAACATCTGAATACGCACATACCTCTTTAAGAAATAATTCGATCATGAATCCCAAAGTCCCAGGGGACCAATGTATAGGGGCTTTTCAAAAAATGGTAGAAAATGACATAAGGAAGTTGGAGATGAAGAAAGGGAAGAGTGGGCATGTCTGGAAGGCTATCAAAGAGTTAGGAAAGAAGAAGGAGGTAGTCATTCGCCCTGCCGATAAGGGAGGAGGACTTGTCATTCTGAAGAAGAAAGACTATGAGGACGAAATGGGCAACCTCCTTAAAACTGCCGATACATACCGAAAACTTAATAATAACCCTAAATCCCAATATACAAAGAAGCTCAAAAACTTGGTGAATAAAGGCAAACATTTAGGGATCCTCAATAAAAAGGAAGCAAAATATCTGGTATCTGACTCTACTAGAACCCCAGTCATCTACCACTTACCGAAAATTCACAAGAGACTTGTTAAACCCCCCGGAAGACCGATTATTAGTGGCATAAACTCTCTGTTTTCAAGACTTGGGGAATATGTAGATCAATTTCTGAAACCACTAGTAAAAAGGGGGAGATCCTATCTGAAGGATAGCACACAACTCATCAATGAATTACAGCAAGTCAACAATGCCCAGCATTGCCTTTTAGCCACAATAGATGTAAACTCCCTTTACACAAGCATCGTACAGAAGGATGGTATATCAGGAGTGGAAAAGGCATTACACGAAGGCACAGACCTAAGACAGGAGCAAATTGGTTATATACTACAGTGTTTGAAACTAGCAATGGAGAACAACTACTTCTGGTACAAAAAAGAGTATTACGTACAGACGAAAGGCGTTGCAATGGGTGCCAAATACGCCCCTAGCGTGGCTAATCTTTTTATGGATATGTGGGAGGAGCGGTATGTATACAAGAAAATAAGACCTGAAATCAAATTCTACCGCAGATATATAGACGACATAATTATCCTATGGGAAGGCAGCACGGAATCTTTTGAAACATTTCTGACAGAACTCAATCACAACAAATTTGGAATCTCATTCACAGGGACATGTGATCCGAACCAGGTAGACTACCTGGATCTACAGATTTTTAAAAATGGAGATGAGCTACATACCAGGACTTTTTTTAAGAGTACAGATCGAAATGGGTATATTCCCACTTCAAGCTGCCACCACCCGAAATGGATTAACAACATCCCAAAAGGCCAACTCCTTAGGATACGCAGAAATTGCCATAACCTGGAAGATTTCTTGACACAAGCAGACACTCTAATAGAAAAATTTGTGGATAAAGGATACGAGCCTGAACCCCTACAAAGATTAAAAGAAAACATCAGGGGACTGGATCGAGCCACATTATTGAGACCAAAAGAGAGGCAACCCTATCAACAACACACAAATGTTTCCTTCATTACGGGGTATAGTAATCAATTTAAGTCAATTGAGCACATTATAAGAAAATACTGGCCGATTTTGAAATCTGATAGAACTCTAGTCAAAATACTAGACAAAAAACCAAGATTCATCTATCGTAAAGCCCCTACTCTCAGAGACCACTTGGTGAAAAATGTCATAGACCCTCCCAAACCTGTAAAACTGTTCTCAGAACTGAAGGGTTTCTATAAATGTCAAAAATGCTTGGCATGTCGAGTCACCAAAAAACAGCCAAGGAGGAAAACTACTTTTAAATCTAGGACAGGAAAAGAATTCACCATTAAAGAACTAATCACATGTAACAGCACACATGTTACCTATGTGATTGAGTGTCCATGCCGGCTGCAATATGTGGGCAGAACCACAAGGCCATTGTGTGTCAGGATTAGGGAACACGTAAATAATATAAAAAAGGGTTTCCCCAAACACAATCTGTCCAGGCATTTTGATGAGTACCACCACAGGGATCCCACAGGCCTCATCTTTTACGGTATAGATATTGTGAATGACCACTGGCGAGGAGGAGACAAGAAGACCCTAATCTCACAAAATGAAACAAAATGGATATATCTCCTAGACTCTCTTGTGCCAAAAGGGTTAAATGTGGACATTGATTTAAACTGCTTTTTATCCAATTTTTAGAAACCCCTTGAACAGCATTGGATCACACCTCCTGACCACCCATTTTTATTACCATATTTTAGTACCATATCCTAGCCACTATTCCTTTGAGAAAACATCACATATAGAAATTTATAATCAAAAAACTATCGACCTCTTATTCACTTTTATATGTTTTATCTTCAGGCTTTTATATATTTTATCTCCAGGCCCTATCCTCGGCTTTTATGTATATTTTTTATACAAAATACAAAAAACGATACACATAAGGAAAATACTATGGTACCGCTGGCATTGATAATAATTTTATGCGAACCTGCCATATACATATAACAATTTTATCTAATCAAGATTTTATATAATCAATTTTACACACCACCTATTTATATCTTCTTTTGAATAGTGAACACTTACTCACTATTTATATCATATTTGGTGTGTCGGTCTCCATTACATCTTCTAACTCTCATTTCCGGTGTCTTCATGACAATCACACTAATACCTTTATGAGTTACACTTCTCTATGTATTACTCATAATATGTGCTCACTCACTTTCGTCCAGCACTCATGGATTTATCACTTTTAATATTCCAACATTATTCCATATATTCACTTACGGGCACAATATATAATTTTATTCTTATAAATTTTATTCTTATTTATTTAGCCCTTTTTTCCTCTCACTTGCCACTGGCACTCCCAATAATCACTATTCGTTTATGGCATATTTTCTGACTTGCCGGATCACGTTTTCCCTCTCCCATTAGGGCTCTCGGTGTTTTTCTCCTATGTATGTATTTACAATGTTATTATCAGTCGCCGCGCCATGTCATTCTCCTTTTTAGCCACTAGAGGGGGAGGGTAGAGTGTATGCCCATGACCTGTTTCCGTGGTATGGTTAATTACCTTCCCTAGGGGCGTCACCCCTGCTGCACCATCCCCTCCGATTGGCCGGCGCGGCTACACCTTTTGCATATTAGACGTGCGGTGTACCAAGATGGCCGA